>WEDG01002358.1:0-104693 GCA_017591395.1 Schistocephalus solidus | reverse complement strand
CACCACCACCACCTCACTCACTCTCACTCACCTCACTCACTCACCTGCCCACCTTTGCTCCCGCTCTCCACCACCTCCATCTCACCTCAATTTCACCACCTCGCTCCACCTCACCACCACCTCACCACCTCGCCACCACCACTCACCTCACCATCCACCTCACTCACCACCTGCCACGACTCACCACCACCTACCACCACTCAATTTCACCACCACCTCATCCACCTTGCCCACCACTCACCTCACCTCACCTCACCTCACCCCACCTCAATTTCACCACCACCTCACACCTACAATTTTCCTCCCACCACCTCACCACCACCACCACCCACCTCCCACCCACCCACCTTCCACCACCTCACCTCACCTCACCACCACTCACCACCACCTCACCACCTTCACCCCACCTCACCACCCCACCTCACCTCACCCCACCCACCTCACCTCACCACCTCACCCCACCCCACCACCTCACCACCACCACACTTTCACCTCACCCACCAGCCCACCACCCACCCCACCTCACCCACCACCTCACCCACCTCACCTGGCTTCACCCACCCACCACCCACCACCTGCCTTCACCACCTTCCACCTTCCACCTTCCACACCTCCCACCTTCCCACCTTCCACCCACCCCACCTCACCCCACGCAACCACCACCTCACCACCACCTCACCACCACCATGATGATGATGATGATGATGATGATGATGATGATGATGATGATGATGATGATGATGATGATGATGATGATGATGATGATGATGATGATGATGATGATCATGATGATGATGATGATGATGATGATGATGATGATGATGATGATGATGATGATGATGATGATGATGATGATGATGATGATGATGATGATGATGATGATGATGATGATGATGATGATGATGATGATGATGATGATGATGATGGTTTGTTGCTAACGGTTGTTTAACATAAAATGGTTTCAAACTTGTGTTACCACTTCTGTCACTGCTTTTCAAATTGACCTGGGAAACTGGCTATCCTGTGAGCAAAAGTATATATAGTTTGCAGTATGTTTCAGTCCTTCCATGTCATGTAGTAAATACGTTTTAGTTTTTTTAGATGGCTCATAGCTGCGGCTCATTCGTTTAAATTAAACTCTTTGTAGAACGTATGCATGCTATGTTAGATTCCCTGTGTAACTCACCTTGCACGCGGTCCTCGCAGTATTCTTCTCCGTATGTGTTGCACATTCAAAAGGGCCTTTATAAAAATCTCCGTTAATAAACTTTATTAACGGACCGAATATATATAAAGCATTTTTGTACTTTTTGAGCGTGAGCTTTCATGTGTCTGCTTTTTCTTTTAACTTAGACAGTGCATTGAGCTTATTGCAATTAAGGAGAGCGATGTACCTGGTGATAGCATAATAAACCCTTCATATTTGGGTTCCGTTAAACATTTTAAGTCTCAAAAAGGCCGCTGACTTTGGTAGGGAACACTACTCCATCTGTAAAATAGCAAGTTTTGTGAAATACATTTTTGCTAAAATGGCAGTAGAAACAAAGCTTGCCTGTACGGCTGATGCAATCACTTGTATTGGCGCTAGAACCTCCCTTTTTTGGAAATTTGGTTGATTCACTTTCATAATTTCACGTCGCTGAACTGATCAAAATATTGAAATGCTCCCCTTATATGATATGTGCATCATGGACGATGTCTCCATAATTTGCGAAATCTAATTCAGTAAAACATGACATCGAGGGTAGCAACATTTTCTGCCATAATACTTTGGAGTTCAGAGACATATCGCGAGTTTTACTGGACCTTAAGCTTTTTCAAAACATGCCAGATAAAGTCGAAGTATCTATAAGTATCTTACCTAATAACCATCTGCAGAATGAGCTAGATGTTCACCTTCCAGATATATGAAAGTTGGCTCAGGCATTTGAGAAAAAAATGACACACTGCGAAGGCAGTTGCGCAGTTCATCACTTTTGGAAGGAGCGTATGCATTCCAACAAGAATGTAAAGGCACAATGGGTTGCATCAAAAAAGTAAACATTGCCACTCAGCCTCCAAGTGAAATTATAGAAAACTTCCCTTGGCTTTCATGTCAAGGTCAGTAAAATTCTTATCAATGTGAACATCAGGTATATGCACACGTCAGTCGCCATTTCGGTCAAGCCGAGGCTAATCAACTCATTAAGTATATTGCTTCGAAGATATGGTAAGGATGACTTATATGGCCCCCTAAGCAAGACATTCGAACAGGAAATGCCCATAATACAGGTGTTTGCGGGAAATTCGAGGGATGATGTCGTCAGAGTTATGGTCAGGATAACGATTAAATTCGGGATTAGTGTTAAGTTTTGCGTTACAGAAAGTTTCGGTTATGGTTAGAGTTAACTGTTATGTTAGGGATTAAGGTTGGGTTAGGATAAAGACAAGGGTTACAGTTGGAATTCAAGTTAGGTTTAGTGTTATAATTAGGACGCGGGAATATTTACCCTTTGTAAAATTATGTTTAACTTCACGTTTCTAACTTGGGCGGGGTGTTCCTATTTCAATATTCTGTTTAGGGGCCACTTAAGTAATTCTTACAGGAGATATTTCCACAGTCATGAGCGTAGGCTTGACAGAGAAGGCGTAATTCGCCCAAGCAGATACTTAGCTGTTCTTTAAGACTAATCACCAAAGCCGGCTGACGACCATTCTGTCTTCTCCTCAGGTTTTATATTCTTAGGGGTGTTTTCATATGGGATTAAGTATTATCCCTGTAATAAGTTTCAGATCGAAATCATTGATAACCTAAAGGTGCAAGCACTAGAAGCTTTTTGAAGTGGCATGTTTGATAAAATACTACCTTTTTATAATAGTTGTATTAATATTTTCTTCTAGGAAACAAGTGATATCCTGTATCTCTTCACGGTAAGCCTCTTCATACACTTAGTACAGAACGTACTTCAGTCTGTGGTAAATAAGCCTCACCTACCTTCCATCTCACTCTGACAGCCCATATCTGTTTTTTTCAATGGTTTGACTTATCAAGATGGTTGAAAGGGGTGACTGCTTCTAGGTTAGTTGCTCAACGGACATAAAATAGACTTATCACATCTCTCAGCCACGCGAGCAGCCATTGAATCAAAGTGGCGTGTCGCCACGACCAAACCTTCAGTCGTGAGAGCTGATTTATCCCGCCACTTGCTAACCTAAGCGGTGACTCTTTTGATACCATGGTAATAGAATGGTTGAACTGCTTTATAACTGACGCAAAGCATCGAAACTTTCCGTTTTACACTCCACGTAAGCATGCCTAGCCGAATTGGGAACTAAATAGGGCCTGTTTTATTTGAACTTAACTGTGTGCACACTAAATTTTAAAGTGTGTCCACAGGAGCATTTTCGTAAAAGTGATTAGAAGTGCCAGCAAGGGTATGGTCATCAGGTTGTTGGCCCCTGTGCAGTCAGTAGCCACCCACTCCCTTATTTGAAAGAGAGAGAGCGATAGGCTTTATTTGGAAAGTATCATTCGAAAATGTTCAACAGAAAGGCCTCAATTCACTGTGGATGAATATGGTACACAAAAGAGAACACCGGAAGAAAATAGAGGATATATGATAACCGAAAGCTGCAAGTTTCGGTATCATGAACGGTCGTCCGTCAATGCGTGGCAAAATTGCGGAAGATTTTCTGCAAAACGGTAGAGACGTGTTTCCAAATGACTTTTTTATCGTAGTTAATATAAAAATGAGTTGTAAAAAGTAGCATCTGATGAGAAAAATGGACCAACCCATGTAGATATAATAAAGTTTACATGTGAATGGAGGAGAAAAATGGTGGCTCGAATTCAAAAGGAGTGTACACGAAAATCAAACTGTTTTTGGCGTACTTCATCTGGCACCGCAGCTGCCGAAGCTTCTGCTGTCTTGTCTTTGTCTGACCATCAGAACGTAGTTGGCGTGGAAGAGATAATGAGATATATAAATAAAAAATAAACCTCACAGGAAACATGTTTGGGCATACACGTTAACTGCAGCGGTGCAACTATTCAGCAGTCGACCTTGTCCAGCTACACTAATGAGGAACTTCGACGAATACATATAGAAAATAAGTACAGGTTTCTTGCTCCTGCTTGCGGCCACTGTGATCTAAAAGGAGTTCATATGCAAAATATTTAAAATGAGATATGGCACAGCCACAAAATTTTCACAAGTTAAGTGGTTGGTAGGACGGCTGTCAATAAGTCTACCTTTCCAATATTCTATATTAGTGGTATGACAGTTCGACCGTCGATTTCGACGAGGTCCACCGTATGTTCCTTATCAGGTGGTGCAGGGACGGTGACTTGCGCGTGAATTAGTTTTAAGTGATAGTAGCCTTCGCTGCGGCTACCGCACACTCTCCTTTTTCCCCACCTGAGCCCGGTGTCACGACAGAGTCAAGAAAACCGGAGATGGGAGAGGGCGCAGGTGTCTGGCGCGGCCGGAGCAGCCCCTGGGCGTACCACCACACCTGGCTCGGATCCCACGAAGTGGGAGTGCCATAAAGGCCACATTAAGAAGGAGCCATTGCAGCCTGACTCTCAGTCCGCAAGTCAGCCACTCCACACAAAACACACATTGGGCTGACGACGCGGTCCGAGTTATCCCATCAGTTGGCAACGGCTTTTAGCGCACCATGATAGTTTCAAACGCGTCAGATTGTTTGAAAGTGAGGAAAATGCGCTGAGCTGTTGACCTCACTCTCTTCCCCACCCCCACAGTCAGACTACCATCCGAGCCAGTCAGTTGTCTGATGTGGGAGTGGCACATTGACTGACGGGTCGGCGTACCCGTCTTCGCGCGCCACAGCATGACCCGACCTCTATAACGCCTACACCAAGATTTAATTACTCAGGGTATATGGAGGAGCCATTGCCGTTTGATTCCCAGTCCACTGGTCAGCCACTCAACACACGCAGCACATACGCTGGGCCGACGGCGTGGTCTGGTGTAAACGTCAGATTGGCAGCCTTCCAAGCCACGGTTTCTAGGAAACCGTAATTTTATCAGGTACATTATGATGATTGTGAGGGTGTTTTCTATGTATAAGTGTACATGGTGCGCTGATGTGGCTAAGCCTCCGGTGGTTTACCGCAGGTTTTCGTGGAGGCACATGTGTCCTAATAGGCCCATGCGGTATGTAAATGTGCGGGAGCAGTGAGGGCAGTGGAGGTGGGCGCGGCGACTGCATGTCGGAGCCCCAGGCACTGGTTCATCAGCCACCATGCGATGGATTCGCCGATGACCGACCAGGCCGATGCATGAGTTGCGGGTGCAGTGTGAACAGGAGAAATCGGTAGATGCTGAGGGGATGTCATTCATGGTAGTGGGGGTGGCAGTGGCAGTGGTGATAATAATGGCAGGAGCGGAGGGTGTGTATGGTGTATCGGTGTTGTCGGCATGGCAGTGATTTCCGCTGTCATGGATGCGCATGTGACCGAATAGGCCCATGCGATGAGTGAATGCACAAGGACAGTGAGGGCAGTGGAGGTGGTGATCTCTGCTGTGTGTTGGTGCTCCAGGCACTGGTTTACCAGTCTCTGTACGATGGATTCACAAGTGACTGACCAGACCGATGCGTGAGGTGAATGTGCGGTCGCATCGAGGACAGTTTAGGAGAGAGTCCCCATCGCTGATGGTGGTGGTGGTGGTAGTGAAGGCGAAGGTGGTGGTGGTTGCGGTGGTGGGGGTAACAGGCGATGAGTATTGGGATGTGGTCTCTATGATGGTGGGAGTAATGGAATTGATGCCAGGAGTGAGGGTGGGGGAGTCTGAAGGAGAGTTGGCAGAATTTGACGTAGAAGTTGGAATTGTCGGATTGTTGGCGCACTGTGTCCGAAGATGCCCAACTAGGCCGATTTGCGCGCGGAAGATGCGTTGACAGCGCGGGCATGTTGGCTGGGCAAGGGCATCGACGATTTTGGTCCGCGGCGCTAGTGACTTTCATGCTGTTCTTTTGGCCTTGGCGGCAGCGATCCGGTTGGCCTCATATATTGCTTTACCAGTCTTCATGGATCTTCTCCATGCCAGTCTATCCTGGGCGAGGGTCTCCAGGTCACCGGGTTGATTTCCATTTGCTTCAGAGATTTATTCAGTGTCCTTGTAGAGTCGTTTATGACCTCCCTGTCGGCGAGCACCCGTAGTGACATAGCCCTAGAAAAGTCGTTTGTGTAGTCACTGGTCATCCATTTTTACCAGATGGCCGCTCCATCGCAAATGCACTTGCCTTAGCATGGCGTGGATGCTGAGGATTCTGGTCCGCTCCAGGACTTCCGTGTCCGGGATACTGTCTTGCCATCTTAGCTTCAGTATTCTGCGGAGGCAGCTGAGATGGAAATGATTCAGGTTCCTGGCTTGGTTCACGTAGACAGTCCAGGTCTCCGCTCTGTAAAGGAGTGTCGTCAAGACGACGGCCTTGTACATCTTCAGTTTGGTGTTCAGGTGAATACTGTGACGATTCCACACGGAGGCCTGCAGCCGACTGAAGGCCTGACTAGCTTTGGAGATCCGTTGGGCAACCTCGTCATCGTTTCTCGTGTTGCGTGACAGCGTGCTTCATAGATAAGCGAATGTTTCTCCATTTTTGAGTTGAGCACCGTTGAAATTGATTCGGATAGCAATGAATTCCGCGCTGGGTGGCAGCTGGTGCATGACAACCGTTTTGGTTGTACTGATTGTTAATCCAAATCGACGCAGCCTGTGGCGAAGAGGTCCATACTCCTTTGCATGTCCTCCTCCGTCACGGTGTAAAGGGCGCAGTCGTCCACAAAGAGCGAATCATGGACTATAGTCGTAAAGACATGCGTTGAAACCTGCATACGCCGACTGTTGAGAAGGTGTCCGTCAGTTCTAAAGGCGATGCGGATCCCAGGCTGTTCATCACGGTAGGCGTCCATCAGCATAGCCGAGAACATGAGACTGAACAGGGTGGGAGCCAGTACGCGGCCCTGCTTCACTCCGTTGGTCACTGCGAATACTTCGGATACCGTCCCGTTGTCAGGAACGCGCGCAGTCATCCCGTCATGAAGCTGACGCACCATGTGCGTGAACTACTCAGGACAGCCGAATTTCTGCATGACTTTCCACAGTCCATCGTGATTCACCCTGTCAAAGGCTTTCGTCAGATCCACGAAGGTAGTATATAGGTGAGTTTGCATCTCCTGGCACTTCTCTTCTATCTGGTGGGTGGCAAAGATCATGTCGGTTGTTCCGCGGTGTCGGCGGAAGCCACATTGGCTTTCCGGGAGTAGGCCCTGCTCTAGGTGACCATTCAGATTATTGAGAAGGACACGGGCGAAGATCTTCCCAGCGATTTTGAGCAACTAGATGCCTCTGTAATTATCGCGAAGTTGCCGGTTCCCCTTCCGTTTGTAGAGAAATACTTCCGTTTAAAATATTGAGGATCTTGTCCTTGGCGCCACATCTCCTGGAAGAGTGTTGTGAGTTCTGCCATCAGCCGAGGCTCACCGTGCTTGTAGACTTCCGGTGAGATTGCGTCGGATCACGGTGCTTTACCGCTGGAAATCTGCTGCATGGCCCGGATGGTTTCTGGTAGGGAAGGCGGCAGATCCAGGTCATTGTTCGTGTCCACTTGAGGGAACCGTTCAATGGCAGCATCAGAGATGGCTGATGAACAATTAAGGACACTTCTGAAGTGCTCGGCCCAGCGCTTCAGAATTTGCGATTTCTCTGTCAGCATTGTTGTGCCGTCAGAGCTGAGCAGCGGTGCGGTCCCCTTGATACACGGGTCGTAGATGGCCTTGATGGCTTTGATAAAGTTTTTCATTTCATTGCGGTCCATATACCCTTGGATTTCCTCAGCCTTTTGGATCATCCAGGCATCCTGCATCTCCCGCAGCCATTGCCGTACAAGGCACTGGCATCTGAAGAAGGTTGTTTTGGTGGTGTTAGTCCAAGGTCCATGTAGGCTTTGTGAAATCCATTCTTATCCGCGAGTAAGTTGCTGATGTCGGCGTCATTTTCGTCAGACCAATCCTGGTTTTGACGGCGTGCGCGTCCGAGGACTTCAAGGGCGGTGGACTTGATGACATTTCGCAGTTAGCACCATCGTGTTTCCACGGTGCCGTTATTATCTGGAGCATGCAGGCTCTCTAGTTTCTCGGTTATTTGGTTGCTGAAATCAAAACAGTGAGCATGCAAATTAAACAAAAAAGAATTTAACTTATTTGGCGGCCACTTACTTTGTGGCCTTCATCGGGCTTGCAGTCGGAGCCTCTTCTGGGAGATGATGAGGTGGTGATTTGTCCAACCATCGGCATCGTGGATCGCCTTGGTTACCAGCATGTCTTGTCGATCCCACCTCCGGATGAGAACATAGTCCAGCAGCTGCCAGTGACGCGACCGAGGGTGCATCCACGTGGCCTTCTTCGCTGTCGTAAGGCAAAAGAAGGTGTTGGTCTGCAGGAGACGGTGTTCTGCACACGTTAGCAGAAGAAGGAGGCCGTTATCGTTACAGCTGCCGAGACCGTGGGGACCCAGCACTCCCTGCCAGGCAGCTTGGTCCGTCCCGACGCGGACGTTGAAGTCACCAAGGACAATTTACTTGTCCAACTTCGGCACAGTCGCCAACAGGGCATGCAGGTCCTCGTAGTATTTGTCCTTCGCCGCATCAGAGCTCGTCATTGGGGGAGCGTAGGCGCTGATGCGAAGCGGTTGCTCCTAGGATTTTTTAAAAGGGAACGAACATTTCAGGCTGCTAGTGTGAGTGGACTCATCCGAGCAGCTTGGAGGGTATGGCGAGGGGGATGGGGACGTGGGTTTGTTGTTTGTTTGAGTTTTACGATCGCGTATTTTGCAATCTGTGAGCCGCTGCTGGCTGCAGAAGACGTGAGACCCAGCATTTGTTTAGGGCACCTTTTCTAGCCCTTTGTCCGCGAGGAGGCAAGCAGTGCTTTCCCTAAATAGGGCTGCTAGAACATCCCAGACGGCTGCCAAACTCCACTATGGATCACGGTTTTGTTTTAGTGGGAGAACGACCCGAGTTAGCCTGTGCCGCCTACGGGGTTGCTGTCGCCCCACCGTAGGACTTTTTGAGGGGTGGAAGTGTGAAATTCGGGAGTCAGACATACCGGGTGTGGAGGCACACACACAACACCGGAGACCCTCACCTGGTTTAGCCAGCCGGTCGTGATGGTTGCCCGGGGTGTGGCCGCTGGGAAGAACCCAACTTCGAGGTGCCACAGGTGAGAGTTGGGTACCAGTTAGAGGTGGCCACAGGAGCATTCACCACCTGTGCGAGACAAATGGAACTACCAAATGCTATCTGCGTGGTGCTACCCCTAACTAGTACCACTACCCCCCTATTAGTGGTATACCGATGTCATGGCAACAGTTCACAGGAAACTGATATCATATGCAGAATAGCATTACCTGTGAAGACATTTCTGGCTTATTCGTTGTTTTCAGCCAGTAATTTATAACCCCAGCTGTTGCCACACCCTACGACATATACTAAAAATGGTCAGCAAGGATTATGAACATAGGAGGTGGGAGTGAGTCATCGATGCCCTGGTAAGGTAAAAAAAATCAATTTAGATTTTATTTTAAGAAGGGCTAAACAGTCGTTTTCTCAAATGCAAGCACTTGGGTATGATTACTAGGCAATTTAATTTCAGGATGAACGTGCGGTTGTTCATCATAAACTTCCGACTAACTAAGCATGCATTCCGGTCATTTAAAATGCGTGTGTTCCATCCAGCGTGTCTCAACGAGACTCGCTTGTTAATAGCTTGGTGCACGTTTGTACCTGCGGCCCGGATGGTCACCTGCCGATAGAATGCATGCAAAATAAACCTACCCTAGCAACCATCTTTCTCTCTATGATCACACTAACTGGGCTTGTATTTTCACTAGTATTAGTGTCTAATGTCCTTAACTAAATGAGACCTAGCTCATGGAGAGAGGAAGAGTTTACTATATCATTAAAATTTTGCTTCTCATTTAGTTAGTGCCGACGGCAAAATTCCACGGGAATACATTTTAAAGAGTAAATGGAATTTTCGCATGATGGGATAAAAGGTCATTTATTTGAGTAAAGCCGGTGAGCCTGCTGAAAATGTGGAGGAGCAACTGCGCTATAAAAGGGCATCGTGAGCCTAATCTCCTAATTTACTGCTTCTGCTTCTTGGTCCGTACTGCCTTGACCTCAAATTAGAACAGAAGACCAGTCGTCCTCTAGAGTAAGAGAGTGATAAATGTCCGTTTTGTATCGAAAGCATGGTCATTACTAACTAGGTATTTACTTGGTTCATTCGTCACACTCTAATATAGGATTTCATTGTCCAACTTTTCCAACTTCCAAAGATCAAGTTCTCAACGAAGATGTTAAGAAAATTCATGTCATCATTGACCTTTGCAGCATTAGTGACCTAAATATTTTTCGGAAAGAGGAATATTTCAATGTATGTATGTAAAATCAAAACGAAATTTGGTGTGTACATGCGTTTTTCTTAATTAAGTCCTTTTTCAGAAGTAAGTTTCATCAAATCTATTCTTAGTCTCAGGATTTTCGGGGCAGGTAAGTGTTTCAAGTGTCTTAGAGTGGGGCCTATAGTTTCATAGGTTCACGACGGCAGATAACTATTAAATAGCATTCATGCCCTTACTTGTGCACTTTGCAATTGCATAACTTCTTTCTAGTTTCTGCAAAACTATAATCAGACTACGACGATTGATCAGTCATAAGCTTATAATTCCTTCGGTAGTTCGAATCAATGATTACAAAAAACTAAATTTAGAACTTTCTGATTAGCTGTATATGCTCTCTTAGTCAGATAGAAGCTGGGATGGAATAACTGAAGGATTATACACCATGTGTTCTATTAATTTTTAGTTCTACAGAAATTTTCACTGAAAGTTGCCTAGGTTCGCCTAATCCACGTGTATTAAAACCCTCGTGAGATCGGGCATATTAGTCGAAGGAAGAAAATGGTCACAAACAATGTCAGGTCTGCAAATGTTATCGAGAAGGAAATGGGAGACTGGAATGGCCACTGCTGCCTAATTTTCCATTGTCAACGAGCCAAAACGAAACCAATACTGCGTCCACAATCATGCCCCGCCGATAAGCAGCAATTTTGCGTGATTTTTATTTCAGCTCATGCAATCTTTCCTAGTGAGGTCAAAAAATGATCGAAGTTGGATGGGCCATCAAATGGTAACGGTCCCGCAGCACAAGTAGCACGAAGGCTGTTTGTGACTGCATTGCGCTTTTATTTTACATCCAATTCTTTAGAGTAAATTCTGCACTTGTTCGATGACCTGAATTCAGCTTTTGGAAACTCATCGTAATCTGATCTATTTCTCCGTGAAACTCTTCAGCTCTTAACCTGACCTGATAGAATTTTCGACCCCAACTAATGAACGAAAAGAAATATGAGTTGCTATCGATACTGCCGGGTTAGAAGAGCAAGCATTTGCAAAGAAATCGCACGAATTCTCTTTTAGTTTAAAATGGCAGACTCAGCATAGCCATATCAAGATTACGCCCATCCCTTTTCCGATTCAAATACATAAATATACTTAAACTGCACACCTGGAGCAGGTCAAAATATGGACCTGTATTTACGTCCTTTGCTCTGATCTATTTGCGACATTCTGTGCGTCAACTTTGACACATCATTTTGCCTACCCTCACTCCTTTATGACACTACTCCTGCTATCACTCAGAGGTCAGAAGGTCAGCCTCAACAGAGTATCGCGATCACTGCGTGACGTAATCAGCGCCGTCTTTAGTGGTTACTTTGGTACTAAACCCCCTAGACTACTAATGAACTAAAGTCACATTCATGCAAGTGGCTTACCCGGTCAAGTTTAAGTATGAGCCAGTAGAGGTCTAAAATGAAAATGTCAGACTCACGCTGATGTACTTATTCTGATAAATATGCAGATTAATTTTGCTGACAAAGACAAGGGAAATTGAAATACGTATTTCTGCCTCATTAGCCGTCATCAGGCAGATGTACCCAACTCCAGGTGGTGCACCATTCGAGGCTCGAACCCACGAGCTGGTTAGTAGAAGTTCAGCGCTCTAACAATTGAGCCACGGGATCGTTGTCTGGCTGGTTTCGATCGCGAATATTGACATTGGTGGATAGACATTTACTGATTGGTTACTGCGTCCAATCGTCCCGTTCTGTCTTGGAACTCACTCTCCAGCCCCGCGAGCAGCCGCACAGCAGTTAGTATTATAGGCAGATGAAGATCACCGACAAAGACAAGGGAAACCTGCAAGAAAATGAGCCTGTGACTCTATGTTTAGAGTGCTGGGCTCTAATCAACAGGTCACTGATTTGAGTCTCGGGTGGTGCACAACCGTGGGTTGGGAATGACTGGTTGATGGCAACTAATGAGCCATGAATGGCTATTCGGCTTTCCCTTGTCTTTGTTGGTAATGCTTATCTCCCTATAATACTAGCTGTTTTGCGGCTGCTGGCGGGGCTGGAGAGTGAGCCCCAAGCCGGACGGGAGGATTAGGTTCCATGCAGGTCGGTGAGCGTCTATCCACCAATGTCTGATTATTAGATTGACCCGTTATGCGAAGAACCTATAAGGTTCATCACACAGTTACTGCAAAAAATCAGAGTAACTAGGCGCCATGTTCTTATGGTGTCTACTTAAAAGCCACTCTACCAGCTTAACCATTCTGACTGTGTTGTCTGCTACGAATTCAAAACCTCCAGTTCTCTGAGACTTCATATGTATACTTATTAAACATTCTCCTGAAGACTACTTATAACTTATGGCCCTTTTAAAATTAGCTCTACATTTTCGTAGCAAGTGAAACTCGGTAGTTTTCCCAAACCCCGAGATTCTACCTGAGTAATGAATCAAATGTAGAAAAATACCGGTAGCTGAAGGCCGTTTACGACTAGATACTGCACGGTGCTCAAAGCGTTGATCAGTTAGATAGCAATGAAGATGCAGTGGCCAAATACTATCTCAAAAGCAGAGACGTTCACCGGCATGGGCGTACTTTTGCCATGTCGTTCCAAGTAGCAATTTCTAACAGGCATCTACAAAAGTTGGAGATGGCTGTGTATAGGCCTCAATTCATGGAGCGTGAGTTGGATGCACACTGCGTCAGGTGTATGCATTGCTGATGCCAGTTGTGGATCGAACGCCCCTTTTGGTGTGGTTTATGTTGCTTGCGGGTTCATTGGCAGTGACAGTAACGTTCTTAGGTATTAATGGCTTTTTTATTACGTTTACTGGCCCAAGTTCGGGGATGCCTGCCTGGGCGCCACCTTAACATTTGAATGTGTTGCACTTACCATGGCATGTTATAGTCATTTTAGCTGTACATGTAAAGGATGTGTCCCACATGCTCGCACGGATCCCTACTTCCAACTGCCGATCTAGCTTCCAATGAGCCAGACAATTTTTAGGCGGACACATTTGCAACCGTTCCTGGGTTCTCCGACGTAAGTGCCCTCTGTTTAATTTTACGGAAATGAACTGGCTTATTCTGCTTAAGGAGGAGTTTGTATCCCATCACCCACTCCTGACATGCTGTCTCAAGTTAATGGCCTACTCCCATTCCGAGTGTCTTGACGAATCCATGCAGACTGTCGTAGATGCATTTCGTCTATGGGTGTTCCGTCATGATTTGAGTGTACTCGGTTCTTCCTCCCACTTCCCTTGGAGCATTCAAGTGCATTCAATAAATGCTCGTAAATTACCACGGGTTTCGAAGAGCTCTTGAACACGCTTATTCTTCTCAAGCTTGGTGACTGTTTTACGGGTATAGCGTATGTGTGCAGTTTCGTCTTTATTTCAGCCGATACTTCCTGTTGTCTCCCGTTATACGCCATCGGCTGATCTGTTTGCTGGATGATGTTGTCAACAGCTGGCAGTTTGATTGATGGCAAACGGAAGGCGGTTCTTCATTTCCTGTTTCATCACAAACGTTAGATTTATACCCTTCATATTTTTGAATGCAATTCTAAAGTAGAATTACTAACTTCCACAAACTGTCCTTACCTTTAAGATATGAGGTGAACATTCATCAAGTCTCAGCGACCCTGATTAATCGGCACCAGTTTAAGGTCGCCAAAGGTTAAGCATAGTCCATGCTAAACGGTTGATTCTTTTACTCCTGGGTCTGAACTCTCTTTCTTTTTTTCTCACAATTCAGAAGCATTGTCTGCATTTCTTGTCTTTTGTCCTATCTGTACAGCTCATGCTTTATCTGATCATCCAAACGGTTTATTTCTTGAACCGGAATTTTCATGTTGACTGCCTGAACTTAAAATGCTACATAGCAAGAGCTTTAACGTTAACTTATATAAATATTTCCCTTGAAATATCGCCTTGGACATCTTTTCTGCATCTCCTAAAAATTCTAAATTTTGAGTACTATGATATAACACACTTTTCTTAAATATCAGTCTGTATCCCTTTCCGATCAATTTTTTCATGAAAAATAGCTAGCACAAAATGCTAGTAGATAATACAACTGAAACCGAAGTTCTTATTGGAAATAATTTTTATTTTGTTTTAAACAGTATTTATAGTCTATCATTAATTTGAAGTCGTACGGGCAACTGGCATAGCAAAAGAACAAAAAGCAAAGTGAGACACCGTATTGCGCGATGGGTGTGAGACTCAGCAGTATGAACTTAAAACGTAACAATCAGAGAGTCAACAGAAACGAAACATTGAGGCGAGTCAATTTTCGTCACCTGAATCAGAACGTTTATTCGCATTCATATTTGGCATGGCTAAATTGCATATAATTTAACACGTAGGTGATGTACGTCGCTATCACCCCAGACTCTGTCATCTGACATGAAAAAATTTAGTGCTCAGCATGAGGAATCGTTAATAAGTAGTCATGTAGAATTTATTTAAGGAGCTGGAGTTCGATACCCATTTGATAGTTTGGAATGGGTGTACCTTTGTGAGGAGTTCTACTCAAATCAACTTCGAACTCAAGAATACTCTACTGGCAGAATTTTTATGTCTGTCTGTTAAAAACATGAAGAATAAACCAAATGCTATAAACTTGCATGCAAGGTCAACCCCAAGTGCGTTTATAAAAGCCCCGAAATGTTATGATACCATTATGAATTAAGCGGCTGTATAAAGGTTACCAGAGTCCCCCAAAAACCAAGATATATATTTGGAACAGGCACTTTCCATTCCTGAAAATTGACATGAGTCCTCTAGTTTCTCAGTTACTCCGCTAAAGCTGACAGTCTTCAAATCAAATGCTGACAACGTCTCCATAAAAAATTTTAAACTTTGCTGACGACTTTACGGAGAGCATGCTGAATGGCTTTTGGCGAAAGGATGTGACAGATCTGATGCCAAGAAAATATACAAACACACAACAGCACATTGAAATTTCACGCGCTCGCAGCTGAATAACGCAGGCACAGAATAACGGTTAAACATGGGCCCAGGCATTTAGCTAGTGTCTGTAACACGGCATATTGGCAAAAAAACAGCTCGTACTTCTGATTAGGTACTTCAAAATTCAACTTTAAGCCCCTCGACGCTAGTAATTCGTTGATCTAGATCTTAACTACGTCAAATGTCATTTATTTGTACTCCTCTAAAAAAATCGTACCATAATTCCAGAATAAATGACAAATAGGGCTGAGGGACAGTGCAGAAAATTCAAGTATAAGGTTTGCTCAAACATAACGCCCGTGTAATTTTCCTGACAAAAAACCCCACCTCGGCTTAGCCACCAAGCTATTCGATACAGAAGCTTCATTGATTAAATGGCAGTCATACTTCTGTTGGTGTCTAGAATTTCTGTGAAATATTTAAGGTGAAATATTTAAATACCACAATAGTTTGCAGCGGTTATAATGCTTTCATTTCATGAGTTTGCTAATAGCACTGCTCGGGAAGAAAAGGCAAAAAGGCATTCTATCATTACTGCTGCATAGCAGCAAGTTTCTCTTAAAATAGCTGCTTAACTTCTTGAAAATTTCTGATATTGCATCATTCCATCGGCAAATTATTTGAATGCGCACATGATCATGTTTTATCCAGATTTAGATTTAATATTTCATCTTTTTAGATTTACCGTGAATTTTTATAAGGCTATCAATGCTTCATCATACGTACACATATACGTTTATGAGTGGCCGTTGGGAGGTATTCGCGACAAACAAATTGAAGTACTATGGTACCCTCAAGTCTAGGTTTGTCTTCAAAAAGACTACTTGGAAAGGCAAAGTATATATTATCTACCAACAAGCGAAGCAAAGACCACCAAGAACGATTCACAAGGCTGATACTGTTGTTACACCGTCCCGACAATGCACATACTTTGCTTTTCCATGCTGAGAGGAATGGTGCCCATTTTTAAAAAACCAACCAAAGACAAACGATTACACTAAGTAATTATTATTCATTCTCAGTAACATTGGAAGGAAGCGATCAAAATATCTTCACTGAATACTAATTCTATATTTGAGTCAATATTAGTCGATAATGTAACCATAACAAGATTCTTCACCGAGGACCTTATCGTTTGGCAGTGTGTACATCCAATTTTTGCGAGCTTATTAATTCCTGTGCAGGCGAAGAGGATATGAAAGTTGCTAAAGCATTAGCTTTTTGCCATTATCCCTTCCAATACGAAGACGAAAGTTCCGTAATGATATATTCGTTGTCATTTTTTCCGTGTTTTCGCCTCTGTCGAGTCGAGTCTGGGTAAGACGCGGGAATAGAATCCAGCCTTAGTTTACAGGGGTAACTAATCTGGAGTCCTAACACTAACCTAACCAACAGAAGCAAAAAGGCGAATTCCAGCAAGCAGGTCAGAAGAAGGTGCGATTGCTCGAACATAATTTTTATAAGGCCGATGGTTCAGCTTCTCACTCGAACCCAATGTGTTTTTTGTGTGGAGTGGCTGACTGGCGGACTGAGAGTCAGGCTGTAATGGCTCCTTCTTAATGTGGCCTTTGTGGCACTCCCACGCCGTGGGATCCGAGTCAGGTGTGGTGGTACACCCAGGGGTGGTTCCGGTCACGACAGCCACCTGCGCCCTCTCCCATCTCTGGTCTTCTTGAATCTGTCTTGACATCGGGCTGAGGTGGGGGAGGAGGAGATATTGTGGTAGCTGCAGCGCAAGGCTACTATAACTTAAAACTAATTCACGCGCAAGTCACCGTCCCTGCACCACCTGGTGTGGAGCATACGGTGAACCTCGTCGAAATCGACGGTCGAACGGTATATATATACGTAATGGCCACGAGATCATATGCGTTCTTCAATTAGCAGCTTTAGTAATTGCCCAGTTTCTCGAACCTAGTTGCTTTGGCCGGTAAACGACCCTAGGCGTTTACTGTGGTGTCAAAACGACCTGGTACATGATGGTTGCCTCCGGCCTGTAAGCCACCTCAAATCCATGTGCAGAGCGAAGGTGGCGGCTGACTAAGTTCTTCACTTACGCGAGAGTTCGTCAAAATTTAACGTTCGTTGGATGTGGTCTCTAATACCGTTTACATATGCCCTGTTGGACAAAGCTGCGCGGGTAGCCATTTGCTCTCAGTACTTGTCAGAAGCATTATAATTCAGTTATTTGTTTTCTCTTTCAATGCAGTGTGTCTCAACGCGCCGGCATTGCGCACTTACGCAACTGCGTTTCTGTTTGCTCGAGTGGTCATTGTGGAATTTCAGAACTTGCGTCGTATTGGCCACTCCTCTGAACACTTTGATTTTTTGTTTATTACTCCTCCATCGTCAATTCTATATCCGAAAAGACGGCACGGAGACATACTTCGAACGTCAGAACCTGATCCCCATCGATGATGCGAGGGTATCGGCTACATACCAAGCACAGAATTTCAGTCTGTGAGTTTTGAAACCAGCGATTGTAAACGTTGCAGGACGGCCTCATCTAAGAGTCCCGAAAGTGGCCAACCCATTGGCGTGACAATTACCTGCTCGTAGATTGTTCTGTCGAACGTGAAGTATGTTTTCGAACACAATTTTAAGATTAAGAAGATTTGATCCTATCCGATACTATTCTCCTTTCATTTTATCTGTTTCTCAGAATTAATTTGATGGTTTGTGATCCCATATCCTGTGGAATGGAAGTAAAAAAGAATGTGACATTCCAAGATTTGTGTTTATGAGTTGACTTTGGTATCCAAATCAACGGTTAAAAATTTGAGACGTCAAAACGACCCCTTTACCACGCTGTAGATTGGACTGCCAAACCCCAAAACTAAATTAACCCTACCCTTCACCCTAACCTCATCCAAACCCTAATTTCCCTGCCCAAACCTGTTTCCAAATGATTTTCCTTACAGATTCAATAGGATTCAACATGTCTGGTTAAATCAACATAAGCTTTGGACATTTCTGCACAAGTGCCAGAATTTCTTTCTCCTTAACCCTCCGAGACGCAAGCTGGTGGGCCATAACCGTCTCCGAGACCCAGACTACTGCTAAGCGACACTTTGACTGAGCCTTTTTGAGCCTTTTCTTTGCCACCAATAAGCACAGGGTGTAAAAATTCCCCGAAGACATAATTCCATGGAGTTTGCTACATTGCCGGTGGTTACACTGCGAAATCTTCAGAACTCTACCGTAAATGGTATCCCAAAAATCTGCTCTTTTAGAGCAATCGTAGCACCAGTGGTTGTGACTGCCTATTAATATTGATACTCCCAGTAGTTTTTATCTTGTTTTGAATATCTCAATATTTAACGGTAAGTTATGTAGTATCGGTGTGAATTTCGTTGTTTGCATCAGTAAGCCTATTAACCGTAAAACTAGTAATATGTAACAATGCGTGTATGGGTTATGTGTATGGCTAAGAGTAACGCTACATTACTTTATAACGCAGGGCTTAGAACATTTCCCCTTATACTATGAACTTACTCCCTTTCTCTTCAACTGCACTTCATATATGAGCACTTAACTATCCGTCAGACAAATTCTAGCCTTAAAAACGCTTTTTGGCATTTTAACATACAGTAAACCTGCGGTGTGAGTTGGAGTATGTGCGTAACTACTGCTCTCGCTTACCGAGTCTGCAAATTGGCCTGGTGACTGAGAAACTTGCATTTACTTGTTACTTTGGATTTCAGTGTCTCGTTGAATCAACCCTTACGCACCTTACAGTGGCAATTCTAAAAACTTTTAAGACAATTGGAGCGTTCCTTGGTGAAAATTATATTCTTTTGTCGAAAACGTTTAGAGAGAACAGAGTTAGCGATTATGGTTTTTGTACTTCACCTTAAGGACATTCGGTCTCCACGCACGTGCAAGGCTCACGTGGGGTTTACTTTTGCTTAACCACGCGGTTCTTTAACGCAAGATAAGAAGAAAAACAATCGCTCTCATATAGCGAACTAGCGAAAAATAGCGGCTAAGGAACAGCAGTAAACTGACCGCTGGAATCATTGCAGATCTCTGGAAGCTGCTTTGGGACTAAGTTAAAGCGCAACGCTTACAAATTACTAAAACCTATATGTATATTGTGTCATCCACAAACAAAAATTGCGCTTTTTCTAAGAGATAATGGATAAAATTAACAAATTAATGGTTATGTGTAGCAATATACGTGAAAATTGATTTCTTGCAAAGTACGTCAAAACAAACGAATTTGTTATGATACTTTATTTCGGAAGTGGACGCCACAGGAACATCTACTTCCATCGGCTGGTATTCTAAGATTGTGTGGACTGTGTTCGTGTGGCGGCTTAGTCGTACTCTGTCAATCATGGTACACTGTTAGGCGAAGTTTAATTATCTGACTAGTAGTTTCTTGGCTATTAAGTTGACTTTCATAATGCTCGCGCAACCGGCTGATGCCACCTTGCTTGTTTAGCCAGTGGACCCTATCAGTCTAAGATGTGAGAATTCGACCATTCTTTTCTATTTTATTTGCTCAATTTTTCATAATGCTTCCGAAAATACTTTGATTTTGTGCTCATTTGAGTATATATAATGATATAATGTGATTTTGTAATGTCCAAACAATCAAATAAAGCTTAAGAGTACTGTTTACATGCACTTTGAGCTGAAGACGTACATTTTCTCGAATGTGTGAACTGAGGTTTGAAAATAAGCACTTAAACCAAAGTCTGTGGTCACTCACTACAGGATTTACATACTGCAAGCACAGGAACTCGTTAAAGACCTAGAGCTGTGTTTCATCGATATTCTACCGCTCTGCAGTCACTGTTAATTTGGAGACTGACCTTTCGATCCTCTCTTCAAAGTGCAGCCAGTTTCGGTCTAGCAGCAGAAAAACAAAACAGAAATTTTGATCACAATAGAAGTCTTGAAGAGTTTCCGTAATGGACCAGGCACTGTGTTATGAAGTGCACTCTCGAAGAAATTAAAAGAAGTAGATGTAGTAGAGGTAGAAGTTTATTTTGGTGCTGGTTACTACATTTGACCCTAGCCCCAGACACTGTTATTCCCATAAAATTCGGTAATGTAGGCATTCGATTACCTCTTCCATTAGCTGAGGTATACTTAATTTATCTTCTAATTACTACCAATTATAGTCGTATTTTTACACCTTTTCCGATGATCAAGTTTGACTTAAGGGGGAAGAAATAGACGAAAAGGCCACGTCAGCAATATCTTTAACCTAATTGATGGGCTCTGTTCTAAAATCGCAGTCCCACGAATTCGAAAACTTAGTTTTCGCCTACCTAGTTAGTAAACAGAAGTTCTCTCATGGCAGTCAGTGAACAATCAATAGAACTGATAGAGGTCTTATTCGCCTCCGGTGCGAGAAAGCGACCAAATACAAAACTATAGGTTCTCTTTAACACTGCGAGTTAAGAGTAAAATCAAATTCCTGACAGTAGCACGAACTTAAAGTACATTTCGTTTGATGTGAAACTAAGGCATTCGAGCATACAAAGAAGCTGTTGAACAAGAAACTCGTAGCAGCTTCATACAGTACTGAAATTGGGCGAAAGTAACCGGCAGATATACGTTGTGTTCAGGTGGCAAAATATGTGCAGGTGGGCCGTATAAGTTCTCTGATGCATTTCCACGTCAGAGTTATCCAGTAATTGTTACAGTTTTGCGATCTCTCCACATGTTTAACTGTCAGTCCAAATTTGAGATATATTTAGCTCACGTCAGACAGAACAGCTTAAAATTAGGTTCAATCAAATTTTTGCTTCGTTGGTATATCCACAAAAGAAGAATCACGTAAAGTTGTGCATTTTCAGATAAAGTAAAAGAGTTGTTTTAAGGCAATTCAATAAGACTTTGAAAAAACCTTTGAAGTATAGAACTTTAAGTACGTTTGGGATATTCGAAGGCTGAATAGACGACTGCCAGAAAATGTCGCCGACAGATCAAGGCTACAGCGAAGGCTTTACTTTATTCTGGAACTTGTTGCAGCCTTCTCTCGTGCGAAGTAAAACGTGTGTTGGTTCTTGCTTATGAGGGGTTAGCAATAGACCCTTCTTACTTTTTTCAGTCCCACTTCAACCCAGCGTTTCGTCTGCTTAAGTAGTGTGATATTATGAATCTACAACGACATGAAGCGGAGGATACATATACTGGCCTTACTATGAGTGCGTCTTGCAATGCTACGCCTCTTCCGCGTACATGCCCATGCATACCAATGACACTCGGATAATTAGCCAATCACGACCGTATAATCTAACCAATCAACTTAAATGTTAACTCTGACATGCTCTCGCTCTCTCAAGGCGCTGTGATGCATACTTCACTCTGACAAGGGACACCGGCTTTCGCAGCGCTAGATGTGTGCTCTCGTCCGGCCTCCATCTTGTTCCAACCTGTTTCCCGATGTTATTAAACAGGATAAAATATCATGTCAACTGACTCCCCTTTCTATTCAGGACCGGGCCTGAAAGTCGTAGTGGCTAGATTCCCCTATGTCTTAAGCTCTTGCGACACATATATAGTGAAGGCCAAAAGTTATCCAACCATTGGCCTTTCTATTCCCATGAACCTTTATGGGGAATCCTTGCGTTAAATTTGGTGAGAGAAGAGGAAATTGACGTAGTATGTGACACAACCGCAGTATTGATGTTGGGGTGTTTTCCCTTCGTAACCTCGTCTGACATACCCAGGAGTACTTTTAACTTTCATCATCCTATTAAGCTGACACCATGATTTTAATTCTCTTTTAACTTAAAAGTCCACTGTATTTTCCGTTCTTTGGGAAGTAAAGCTTCAATGTTCCGCCGCCCTAAGGCCAAACACGAAGAATCTACCGTACAATGGATTTTAACCACGGCCTCCCTCTTTATGTACCCAACCACTTTCTCGCAATTCGATCTGAATTTAAAGCTAGATTCGCACAATCAACGAACATTCATGTCGTGTCTAGGTCGCTAAGATATTTAAATTTAGAAATCAGGGGGCTTGACTGACAAGTAATTAAAAAGAGCCCACGTCTTCTGCTCTCATGAGCACTTAATATTGCTTACAGTAGCATGATTAATCTGGATTTGTCTGTATAGAAGTTTAAAATGACAAAAAACTTAATAAGCGTGAAGGGATTCAAGGAGGGAAAAAGTAACCAGTTGAAATCTACATGTTTGGGACGTGCTTTGCTCTCTGCTCCGTTCGGATACCATTCCATCTACAAATCGGCATAATCTCCAGACGAAAGCTTCAGTTCTTCCCAACGTTTCATGCCTTAAAAAGCTCAAATGTCCTTAGAATTTAGGTAGACAACGAATTTATTTATTTTCAATCTGCTTCTACTCAATCGATATCCTGGGACCGTATTTTATCTAGGTGATTATACAAATGACCTTTGAATAAGCAATGCCTCACTACCCCCAATAGAGGCTAGCAGCGGAACTTAGCTCTTCGTTTGGTATGTAAGAGCATCAATTAACGAAAACATCATCCTCCACTATTGAACTGAGAACATAAGTTTGAGAGTATGGATACGGATATTTGCCCTTCTCTTTCATTTATTACTGTTACAATGCGTGCTTGTGATGTGGCTTGGCTATCGGTACGTTCCCTACACCGAGCAGACCATCGTAAAAAAGGGATCCTTGATAAAATAAATGAAATATTCATTATTCTGAGCTTTTTCGTTCGTTCAAGAGTCAAACAAAATGGTAAAAGGAAATGGACGATAGGTGCAACCTCAAGTGGTCAAGCAGTGGCAGGTATAGGCTAGCTGAACATGGGCATACCAGTGTTTGACATGTGGATAGCATCTGGGAACTCGCCAAGGAAGCCGAAGCCTGTCACAGTTATTGCGTGCTTTGTCACGCATGCACCAAGGTTGTTGAGGCAACAGAGCATCGTTTGGCAGAAGTAGGTATCATGGTAACTCGTCAGTCCAGGGCAAACTCGCGAAACCAAATCGCGCGTTCCAGAGATCAATAGAATTCGAAGAAATACCCGATATTTTGTCATAGTCCATGCTTAGGCTCTTCTCGCGAATGCACGTGTGAATTTTGAAACAGACTGAATTCACGACCATTTCACGCAAAGTATCATTACGAAGAGGGGAGCTATGTTATCACAAATGGCCACCTATAATTTGATTACTGGTAATGAGGGCGATTTCGCAAGCGTGCAATTAAGTAGCCGTACTGATAAGGAACCAACCGGCATGGACCTCTGACGATTAATCAGCGAAGTGCTACATTCGTCTTCCACTGACATGTCGGAGGCCGTGGTCTACTATCAAGATAGCCCTTATTCGCAGCCAACTGGCGTATTGTTTTCCTCATTGGCTCTTATTATAGATGTTTGTAGAGTCAGGGGTAAAACTTTCCTTCAGATGATCGAAAGCCCTTCTTCACCCGCTGTTACCTCGGACTTCACTGGGAATCCAATTTGTGTCTAGGTAAGTCAGAACCCATGTGAGTTTAGTATTAAGTAGCCCATATCAGCCTGTTTCAAGAGGTTACTTTTTAAGACGTTACACCATACCATCACAGTAACCTCTAAACAAATGTCTTAGTACGTGTAACTTTGAGCTTTCGGACTAAAGTATTAAAGCTCTGTCTTGGTACTTACAGCCATGTATATCACTGGCAAACTAAACAGTTATGACATCTATAAATGAATCGGTCCATTGATAAATCGTATCTGTAGTTAGATCCTTAAACAAAATTTCAGCGTTCTAGCCGAATACTACTTCATTAACAATAATGCAACAGGGTCTGCTAGCTGAGGCCCGGGGGTAAGGGTGTGCGCATTTGCGCATGACTACTGAGTCATATCTTCCTGTGAAACCTGTGGTGTATGCCAAGCCACTGAAGGCTTCAGATGACATCAAGCAAATTAGATTTATCAGTTGACTTTATGATTCACCAGTGCGTCAACTCACAGGTAGTTTACATGCTCAGACTTCTGTTTGTCAAAGAAAGAGTCTTAATACATTTAACTCTTGGGAACGGTAAAAGTTGCTGGGATGAAAAAAATCTGGAAGACCTACCGCGTTCCGACTGGTAAAAACACATAAACAGTGAACTGTCTTTGAGTCTTGGCTAGTCGAACAACCATTCGGAAAGGGAATTTAAAAGTTGTGCGTCATTTCAATGTAATAAATAACATTTGCACCCAATAAAATTTTAAATAGTAAAAACACATAGAGTAGAAGAGTGCAGTACCATTGGAGGAAGTGTCGTGATCGTAACAGTTTTACAATATAATCGAGTATTCTGACTAGGTGAGATTTTACCTCGTGCGAAGTATACCTCGAGGTGTCGTGAAGTCGGGTTTATAGGAAATAGAAACAAATACTCCCATCAACCCTCCCTTGTATTATGCGTGACCTCACGCAAACTTCCAGAGGGGGCTAGGGTGAAGGTCGGTGTTAGGACAGGGGAGTACATGCCACTGGAATTTAACGCACGCCCACCTGTCATACGGGGTTGAGGTAACTGTGCCTCTGCCCGACCGTCTGGTCTATGCGACAGAAAGTAAAACGCGGGTGGCTAGATTTGGGCAAACAACAGACCTTTTTTAATTTCTTCGGCTAGTGGTGGGATTGAGACTCGTGCTTTTCATCCTCTTAAGTTGTCATGGCGTGTTTCTAACTCTACAAATAGTCGTTCGTCTCCGTGGGTATTGAATACACTAGCGCCAATCATCCCAGTTTGACTCAAGGAATGACTGCTTCAATTGTATTAATAACATGAAATATGAATCCAGTGCAATCTTCTGGTGTCTTCCCTGTGTTATTTAATAAAGGTTCACGGCTGTTTTGTCCCAATCACTTCAAACCCGTAATTTTTGTGTTTTTATTGTGATCTACCACACCACGAGCAACAGCCACCAGCACAACCGCTCCACTTCGTCCGAGCACGAGTTGTATAGACGTTGGATCAGACTCTGCTCGCGTTTCCCTGTAAGCCTGTGTGGATGTCATACGCGCGCTTGCAAGATGAGTTGACGGGTGCGGTTTGCAACCTTGACGTTGGCAAAGCCCGTTTATGCCTACAGGCAACCTAAAAATGGAGCGATCTTTCCATTCCATAAAAATCCCCAACTCGAGAGGAAGTCAGTAGTTAGGCCGAGCATTCACTTCCGTTTTATGTCTTATTAGTTAGCAGACATAAATGGTTTAGAAACGAGATAGTAATGAGTAGTGTTGGTGAATTACATACTCTGGGCAGGACTTGCAGAATAAATGAGTGTTTCATGCGAAGGCGGCATTGACGTGGGACTGAGCGTAACGCAGGGGTGCCTGGCTTCTGGGAGAATGCCGCCAAATTTCCAAAAGTCCTGAAGCAGCAATTAACAGTCAGAGCAGTGACCACACAATCCTGCTGGCTAAGGTAAAACAGGATTTTGAACATACACTGAAAGTTTGTGGCCCAATTTCAGTATTTGAAGGTCCCGATTAGTTCAAAAGAGCTTAGTTGCTTACACCTGCCTTGTTCACTATCCATGTTAGACCGCATTTCACTTTTCCTGAACACTTTCCTAATTGCTAATATCAAACAACTTAGGCATCACCTTCTGTAACTTCCACCGTGGTAAAAATCGGTACGGATGCCTTGTATGGCCGCTTAAACAGGACAAGGGAATATAAAAAACACCCCGCCCGCTTGAAATAGGTGGCTTTACGGTAAGTTTCAGGAAGGGTAACTATACCAGAAACTTGACGCTAACACTAACCTTAACGAAAACACTAAACGTTTACCTTATCCTTAATCCTAGCCCTACCCTTAATCTAAATCTTACAGTTGACATGATAAAAACCTTAACCCTTAGACTATGCATGCCCCTAACCCCACTCTGTCCTTAACCTTAAACATAAACTTAACCCTAACCTTGACCCTCACTTTAATCCTAAAGGTAATTTCCCAGGAAATTTGCGTAAAACACATGTATTGTGGGCGTTTCCTATTCCCATGTCCTGTTTAGGCGGCCATACATGGCCTCCTTATCTGAAAATCTACCATATACTTATAAATTCCTGGTGAGAGGTTATCAAAAGCTCACTTGCCGAATCGCATACTCTTCTACTGTTTCGTATACATTCAACATGTTTAATGAGTCTGGACTGTGAGGCAATGCTTTCGTTTTAAGATACCTATGTAACCGATTTTCAATAAAGGGCAGGGCACATATATAAGTACCTCAGTATAACAGCTGGCCTTGCGATAAATTCCCGGAGGGCCAGGGTCCGTTTGGGATTTGAATTAGCGCTAAAGGTAGGAGGGTTAGGGGTAATGTGGTTAGAGGATTAAGAGGGTTGGCGTTAGGGTGGAGGTTAGGACGTGGAAATAGGTACTGCCCCGAAATTTAGAGCAAGGGCACCTGTAGTATGTTGAGGTGATTATACCCGTGCTTACCTAAAACATTGTCAAGTACCA
Organism: Schistocephalus solidus; assembly: GCA_017591395.1. Lineage (NCBI taxonomy): Eukaryota > Metazoa > Platyhelminthes > Cestoda > Diphyllobothriidea > Diphyllobothriidae > Schistocephalus > Schistocephalus solidus. The sequence goes on along the minus strand of WEDG01002358.1, from coordinate 77,875 downwards.
AAGAGCTATCAGAGCACAGAACTTTCCTATCGGTTCCTAGCTTTTGAGAGGCAGGCGCGACTTACCGTAGGTAATTTTTCTTAAATTAAGCAAAATGCATTCGTTAGCATACATTTTGTGGCAAGCATACTTGTACGCATAAAAGAAACTAACTAATAGTTTGTGCGATTACAACAAACCTAAACGAACTATTATCCATAAACCCTATTATTTCTGTCACTTCGCAGATGCTGGTCGAAGTTATTTACTTTTCGCGTGACCTATTCTTCTTTCACAAATTAAACACAAATTTTCAGAGCGAACTTGTAAAGTTGTCTCAGTAATGCAAACAACAGCCTGTTACGAAAAACTTTCTGATTGACTGGGACTCTGACTGTTCCTAACTGACGTCAGACGAAGGAGCTCATGACGCTTCTGGAGCACACAAACCCGCCGAGAGTCGGAAAGCGTGTGGAAGTTACCAGCTGTGCCTGTATATCATGTAACTTTATGGCCGTCACCTCACACATATCCTTGTTTCTCATACACGCGTTTTGATTTCTATCACGTGTAGTGCGCTCATTTTGTGTGTGTTCTACCGTAGGAAACATTGCGCACCACTGTTATCACGGTTTATGCAGTGCAACAGTTAATTCACATATGCTCGCGTTCACTTCTAAGGACAAAAGGTCTCCTGCTAAAGTCCCTTTTCCGGTGCGAATCTCGAAGACTCGCTTGTTCAGTACTTGCAAAAAACGATGTAGCTGGACTGGTTTTTGTGTAGCTGGATGTGTCTACCCCAACCCCACCCCACCCCAGAACAAACTGCTGAACCGTTGTTTTAGATCGGAACGGGGCTTTATTGGCACACGTTAGTCGGGCTACGTTGAGCCTACTTGAGTCCTAAGCTGGTGCCGCACATGTCTGTGGCATGGGTTTAATTGATAAATGTCGCGGCCTCAGCCACTGTACCAATCTCCACACCAGTTTTGTGGCTGCCTCGGACATGCTAATAGTGTATGGGTGAGGGGGGGGAGAGTTGAGTGACCAGTGAGAGTTCAAACGTCGTTTCTGATGGCTTCCACCGTATGCGGCGAGTCTGCGTGTTAAAAAGCGACTTTGTGTCACATGAGCCCCTGCGCTCAATCCAATTCCAAGTCTGCTAAACACATGCAGACCGTCGCGGCAGGGGAGAGGGGAGAGAGAGCGCGCGCGCGGGTAGGTGCTAAATTTCCTCACAGTAAAAAACCAGCCATGGTTTTAAACCATACTGGCAGGTTAACAGTCATGGATTGGGAGGTTGGTAGTTGGGGGATGAGGATCAGACTAAAATGGCTCCCTGATCTGGTCTTTACGCCACCTTCCACTTCTGTTGCATCCGAGAGCTCCTCGCAGAAGACCGATGAATGTCTGTCATGGTTTAGTTATTTTTCTCTCTTTTTTCTTCCGAGGACTTCCAACTGAGCTGATGAAAACGATAAAAAGTGTTTTGACGGTTCCATTGCGGGCGAAACTTGAAAATATATATCTCCCTCTATTTCTTGGGTCTTGTGCTCATTTTCAGGCAAATTTGGGGTTCATGCTACAGTTATTATTAGAGGTTGGTTTAAGTTAGGTTTAGGAAATTCACGACTCACTTTCTTAGGCTTAAATAGTTGGAGATGGTGATCCTAGAAGATCATTGGAAGTCTAAAAGGAAATTAAAATTTACACGACTCCGATTACGTCTCTATCGAACTGGTTCAGTGAGAAATAGACAGCCAGCTAAACTATTTCAAGGAGAGATGGCTGGCTGCTAAGACCAAATTCTATAGACCTAGGCAGAAAAGCAGAAAGATGTTGAAAAATAAAAGATTAACTGATTTTAAATGCTTTCATGCAAGATAGGGAATGCGCACAGGACTTGCGTGGACCTCATCTCTGAAAAACTATAGTCCTGTAGGGCATTCAAAATTCACCAACGTGCTGATTTAATGATGAGTACCGTAAAGACCATTTAGCAGTGCAATCCCCGCGAAAGTTTATGTAAACGCAGTACTGCGGTTAATGTGGGAAAGGTTATAATTAGGGCTGTGGGGCACCTAAATTCACCAAGATGTCATAGTCCGGGTTACAATGCCATCTTTATATTTCCCCTTCAGGAGTTCATTTTAATTTTTTCCACCCATAGAGGTATGATCGCCCAAGAACCTACTGTCCAAGGCACTTGTGGTTGGGCCTAACTCGGGGAATGAGGATGAGCAAATACAGTTTGTCACTCAAACGTGGGCAGTACAAATCATCCATCAGAATGCAAATTTGACATTTCACTTGTTGTAGTGAAGGTCCTTACTCTTCAAACATTATCCGAAGGGACTCCTACCATACCCATAAGTGAGGGGCAGTATTAAATTGCTGTAAGTTTGCAACCATGTGACTCAAGTGTTTCGGCTCAAATTAACGTCACTGGATAAATGAAGGACAATGTGAATCACTGGAGGAAAAGATATAAGTTTCCTAGATCTGGGTGTTGAAAAACGGACAGAAAATTAATATACGGAAAGTCAGGCGTTTTCAATGATCCAAGGCATGAAGAGGAACACTTGCTAGGACTACATTCAGACCTTTGGTCTCCTGAAGGCCTTTTCCTTCTGTCAGTTCGGCCATCGCGAACGACAATGTCCACCGTATGCACGCTGGAGTAGGCGCAGCATCGCTAACTTGTGCGTGAATTGGTTTCTAGTGAGAGCAAACTTGCCCCGTATCTGGCGCACCCTTTCTTCTCTTACCCACCTGAGACAGTAGCGAGATAGTCTTGGGAACACCGGAGGCGGTATGGAGCGCAGTTGCAAACAAGGCCGAACAGTCAAGCTACGTGTGCCTTACACGCTTGGTTCGGTCATGACTGATCCGGTGTTCATAGAACCAAGATCTGGTTGGCTCAGATCCCATCTGAGTGGGAGTAGTATATAGGCCACAGTAAGCAGTCACTGCAGTCTCTCTCGTCCTCAAAAGACCGAATTACTCCGTACCTTGACAGCCGTATTAACTACGCCATTAATGTCACTGTGAGAGTTTAAAAGTGAAATCTGCTTTTTTATACTGAGGAACTGCGCTTAATTTTTGTACAGACGTGGTCTGCTGCTCCCACGCTGTCCTCCCTCGCCCATGCACTGGTCTGCTGTTCGAACTGGTTAGTCACCTTATGCTGGGAGATTTTCCTTCTACCGGGTTCCCGAAGGACATAAGAATCAGGAAGGGCATAATACTGCTTTGGAATACGAGCGATAAGGGAATACTGCCTCAATCCGTCTTCGTTTTCTCTTTGGCGTTCAACTAATTCTTCCGATGGTAAGACCAAACGCAAAACTAGGACGCAGACAGAGACCTGAAAGCCTGGAATAAGGTTAATCCACATTGGTGGCCTTGGCATGGTCGTTGACAACTTCTGTCTTTCATACACTCCCGATTCGCCTGCAACATTGTCTTCGATCATTTTATTACGTACTCTCCCATGGGTGCTCATTTTGCTTATTATCCAAAGTATTGCGTTCTAAACTTCCTGCCTGTCATGTCTGATGTCCTCTGTTTCGTTATGTCTCCAGACAACCCCAGAACCATTACTTTCACCTGTCCGAATGCTAGAAAAATGTGCCTCAAGCTTATTTCATCCACGTTGATTTAATCTTTTCTTCAGAGGTGTCTAAGGAACCAGCTGAATTATATAAACACCAAATTCTTCTTGCTACTTTGACTTCTTAAATTCACTCCTCCGTTTGTTATTCGCCCTTAGATGCTTCTTACACTAGGCTCAAGTGTGATCTTTCGACTTATGCGGTATCTGATCGTTGGCACGAGCACCAATTAGTCAAGGAGTCTCGAAGTGAAATGCGGCCTTCAGATGCCCTGAGTTGCTTGCGTTCTCTTATCGGGGACATGGAGATCAGCGATAAGCTCTTCAAAGACATAGTGGCGGGACTTCTAACTGGTTGAGACGATCTCTCCATCTCAAGGTCCGCCGAGGTGGCTGATCTCATGATAAGAGTCCAACGCTTCACGCCTCAAATGATCTCGCATATTTCCCAGCCCTTAATATTCTTTAGTTTATATGAGATCAAGGGAGATCCAACCGAGCTTTCCGCGGCCGCTGTGGCTCTTCGATCTACTTGTCCTTCTCTCCGACGCTCAGGTTCCCGCCCACGCAAAATTCAGATCTGCTGGCACCATGCACACTTCGATGCCAAGGCCGGCCGTAGTGCATCACCTTACTCATCCTGATGAGCCCAGGAATGTTCAAGAGCAATAGAATAGTTCTGGTCAGTCGGCCTGGTCTCCTCAGCGCTACTAGCACTTACTCTGTCATTGACAGGAGTGAGACGGTAGTTGATCAAAGATGACGCGCAGCTCAGCGTCATTCCTCCAACAAGCAGCCGACCACCGGCGCCCCAATATCGGCTTATTCCTTCAGGCTGTCACCAACTCCCCAATCACCATCTCAGTTTCCTGATCCTTCCCCTTCGACGGCGGCCTCCAACGTCTTTTCCTTGTTCTTCGTCGTTGATGATGTCATATTTGACATTCTTGGCAGGCCTATCTACACGATCAGACAATCATTCTTACGGTTGCGGGTACATCTTTTCTGAGGCGTCGCGTCATCTTTCCATTCTGAACCCCGACTCGATTTTTTCACCTTGGCAGCTCCTCACCCAATGCTGCGACCCCACCCATCTCAAATTCAACGCTTCTATCCCACCGTACGATATCGTTCAGAACATCCTTAGCACCGGTCCTCTTGTGTTTTCTCAAGTTCACCGTCTCGCGCCCGCTAGGTAGATTAAAGTCAAGACCGAGTTTGAATCTTACCTAGCTGGAGGTTGGCCGTTAGTCGGAATACACTTAGGAGTCACCCTTACACATGGTCCCCAAGCCTACCGTTGCTGAATGGCGTTCCTGTGGCTACTATAGGGTCATGAAAAACGTTACGATCCCTAACCGCTATCTTATTCAGCATCTCTAGGGTATTGCCAGTGGTTTACTCGACAAATCTGTCTTCTCCAAGATCAACCTGGTCCGGGATTTATAGCAGATCCTCATTGTCCTCAAGGACGTTTGGAAGACAATCGTCACCACCCTTTTTCGACATCTTCGAGCTACCGCACATGTCAGTTGGGTTTCTTCACGGCTCTCAAACCACCCTGAGGTTTTTAGACTGAGTCTGCCATAGCTTACCCTTTGCCTGCGTCTAAACTGCCGAACTCTTCGTAAACAACACCACTGTCGATGAACATCTGGATAACCTTGCAACAGCGTTTAGCCACCTCCAACCCGTCTAAGAGCACCTTCGGGACTCAACCCCTGGAATTTGTCGGGCACCTGATCGATTCTTTCGGTGTCAACTCTCTCGCATCAAATGCCACCGTCATCCATGAGTTCCCATCCCAACAGCAGCAGTTTGTGGACCTGGTGAACTTCTACCACCGACTCCTTCCGACCTGCATTGATATCCTTCTGTCGATCACGAAACTCTTCTCGGTTCCCAGAGGTTCATTCGAACTCTCGGCAGGTGACTCGGTGCTTTTGACAAAAGTCAAGCATGCCTTGGCCGATGCCACCATCCTGGCGCAGTCTATTCCTGAAGCACCTATCTCCCTCATTGTCAACACCTCCAATGTTGTAGTGGGCGCAGTTCTTCGACAAGGCTCCCCAAGGCAAACCCATGCTTTGTTTTCCGGAAAATTGGCACCCACCAAAGCCTGGGTAGGAGCTCCTGGACTTCCATTTTGTTGTGGCTGAATGTTGGTACTTGCTCTATGGCAGGGACTTCACCGAAAAGAGGGAGAAATTCTAAAAGAAAATGAATATTTCAGCTACTAACTCCATGCATAATGCTACTAATCTCTTGGGCACAGTCCAAATGAACAGTTCTACGATTGTTATGGGCCCTGGATCAAACAACATTAAGTTCCTTGTATCTGCACTTTTTCGGAACCGTGAGGACAACTGTCTCAAACAATGCTTACCTAGAACACAAATGACAGTTGAATGGTAACTGGAGTCCTTTGCGAGGCAACTGCACCTGAACTCATACAAAGAGATTAGTTATGGGGGGCAAGCTTCATCTGGCTATCGCATTAGGCATTCTGGTCAGCCTTGCCGTAAACGTGGGCAGCTAAAAATAGCCCTTTTCTTTTCTACAACGTGGGACCGTTGATCGACATGATTGAAAATATGCGCGCAAGTGCCTCCAGATCTTCATGGTCAATCCCATAGAATAGTTTTCAGACTAATCATGATCTTGCTCAAACCGTTTCTCGTGAGCGTGTTCTTGTGGACAAGTTTCCTTCCATGTTGACAAATAGTGTGCTAATAAAACAAATCTGGCCTCAGAAGAGTGTAAATTGTATGGGAATATTTCATGCGGCGGAAATCATCTAATCATTTTGTTTTTGTATTTTCCTGGTGGGTAAGCGCAAGTGAGAGATAAGTGGGAAGTGGAATAACATCGCACTTCAAAAGCAAGTAAAGCTTAATCCTGGGGATTCCGGCGCTTTTAGGTTGCATATTACCATGTAGTGTGGCTTTGGAAGAGCACTGTGCCCGCGCTCGTAAAGCAACTGTTTGGCTCGAAGGTTTTCATGGGCCTTCTGGACAGCTTTGGAAGAATCCGCAACCCAGAACCCCTAAACCCGATTTGTACCGCACATCCAAGCAACCGAACCAAAATTCGCCAACTCCGCAAAACTATAATAAGCTAACCAAAGAAATTTTCGACGGCTGCGCATTTCCGAAATCGAACCCACGCACGAAAATTTACAGTCCGGAAATCTTGGCTTTGCGAAGCTGAGTTAAAGACGTCTAAATCATGCAGGTCATGCCCAGGAGAACCCCGCACTACTTTCAATCTGAAAAACTACTCCACAAGTTCGTACACGAAGACGTTATACGCTGTGTGCAAGTAGAGGCGGGGATCATTACTCGCGCCCACTTGTGTAATTCGTGAACTTAATCCCGTCGGAATTATACTGTTTAGGAAGAAGTAGGTTATGTTATGCAGTTATTTAGAAGTCTTCAAAAGGGGCTAAAGATGTCACACGTTAAACAAAGGCTCAACGTTGCGTTAATCACTGTAACCAAACGGGTCCTGGCGATAATCTGTGTGGTTCCTTCAGCCGTCCCAACAAGGCGGTATACAATAATTGTACGAAGAGACCGAAGAGCAATGGCTACTTGACGGCGCAATGGTCCGACTTTTTGTTCTATGGTGCTGGGAACAAGACCGTACGCATACAAACATGTGAAATGGATACTCGAGGAAGCATGTCCAAAAACGGTCAAAATAGTTGAAAATGCGATTTAATGCTACCAAATCTGTTAATTGTGTTGTGCCTTTTCTTCCCTGCAAAAGAGTGTGTGCGTGTGGGATTTAGACAAGAAGCATTCCCTGAAAGGTACACCGCGCCGAGAGAAAGTGACTACACGTCCGCATATTGGAAAGTACATAGCCATAAACCTGAAACACGGTACACCGAAATTACTGGGCAAGGGGTGGAAGAGCGCGCAAAGCTTTTGGAGGATGAGATGACAAAGTCCACACCACCCCATAAGAGATTTGTGCAGAGCAAGTGCACACAGAAACAGACACGGGGGTGAAAAGACGCCCCTTGGAACAATATGACTATCACAAAACAGATACAAATATGTCAGGGAAGGAAGAGGCAATGGTTACGTTGGAAGAAAGGCACATGCGCTCACAATTTGGACCCCATCTGAGCAGGTGAAAGAAAGACGCGCGAAAAGCAACAGAGAAAAAAAGAGGCAGAGAGGATGACAGGAGAAGGTTAAAAGAATGCTATCCTTGAATTACGGGAGGCAGACTCCGGTGGTGGCAAGGAAAGCAGCACAGCATTAATGATTTTTTGGGTTTTCCAATGAGATTCCAAAACCTGAGGAAAATTCAAAAATATAGGACATGGTATGTTGTGTGCCCAGAACTGAATGCATACTCTTGTTCGCCAGCCAAAACTGACAGAAACAATCCACGTTAAGACTGTGCGAAGCACGCACCAAGTAAATGTGTCAGTAAATGTCTTATATGCAAGAGCAGAATGAATGAAGGTCAGTACAGGGAATGAACTATTCCAGAGACCTCAGTTGTGGTAGTGGCAAGCAGACAATACGAATCAGTTGATTATCAAGACGAAAGACCCGATGGCAATGATGCGATTGAGACGAGGGAATGTATTCCAGACGTGGGTATAGGACTAAGTAGGTGCAACGAAGTGCGAGTAGGGGAAGACGATACAGATATGCAGGGAGGCTGACAGGAAGAGTTGACATCAGCAATTGGTGAAAAAAAGAGGGAAAGAAAAGCGAGTGACTCTGAGGGACCTATAAGATGGAGAGTTCGGCGTTCGCGGATACGAAAGCATGTGGAGGATATAGGGTAGTTGTCAGTTTACCGCACAGCTTGACCATCGAACGGTTCAAAAGACGGGACCTTTACAAAAGGGACTGGGATGAAATAAAGCGAGGAAGGATGGAGGCGGCTGAGGGAAGGGAGATAAATCAAGGAAGTCTAGCTGGCAAAAGAGGTCACAGCAAGAGGGGACAACCACCTTCATTTGGCCCATGCAACGTTGAACGCTAATTCGGCTTTAAATGCCACGGTTTTGCTAGGAGGAACGAGTGTAGTTAGACTGCGGAGCTTGCTGGGAAGACCATAAATAGTGACATGGTATGCGGAGGTTGGGAGAGGGGGAGAGCGACCGTCACAGGGAGGCGGTGATATAATTTTGAATGTGGAATGGGAATCATGAGAAGGAACTGTATACAGGATTGTCATGTGTTAAAGATAAAGCATGTACACACTTTCATTTTCCCCCTTTCTGAAACAAGAACAAATGCAATTCCGGACGGTAGCTACTGTACAGGATGAAAGCCTGGTCAGAAGACGGAACATCACACAGAAGAGAAGAGAGAAAGCTCAGTGCTAGGTTTGCAGGAACTAGGATGATGCGTGCATGCGAATGGAAGTAGTTGGATCAACGAGCATCAACGGCCTTGTAGTAACCAGCAACGCTGGCTGTCGACATTTTGGACTCGACGCCTTGAGCCGTAAAAATCGCCAGACGTTGTTTGAGAAGACGCAGTTTATATGTCATAACTGCCAACTGGATCTCGTCGGCGCGACGCTGTGGCGTCCGCATGCCCTTGATGAATTCGTCCAGTTCACAAGCAGACTGCGACGCCACGCTGCTACTGTGCTCGCGTAGGGCGGTCAGAACACGCATTTTGAGGGTTTCAATGGTTTCCCATGCGGCTTGGAATGATTGGTAGAGATGCAGATAAGTCGGATATAGATTTTCAAACTCGTTACGATAAGCAGAGGCTTCCGCTGAATCGCGAATTTCCGGAAAGAGCCTAAAGGAGACCGGTAGGCGGGGTCAAGCAGATAGAAGAGTAACGTACTAAAACTAGAAGTGCGCCCAGCCCAGATTACAGCTAGTATATACTGGAATTTGCAGAATGATTTTTAGAATGGGCTTTTCCACCCTCTTTATGGAATGATGGGTTTTTATCAAACGGAGACAAAGCCTGACAGCAAAGTAGACCAATATATTTGCAGAACAGGCCCCGAGTACATCATTAGAAAAGTGAAACACTGCATCGACTCCAGTGACCTTACCACCATGCGGACGGAAAAAATTTCGGCAGCAGAATGTGAATGGAATGCGAGTAAAAAAGCGCAATATGCAATTCACTGGCATGGTGAGGGGAAAGAGTTAACACAAAAATGCACTGCCCTTTTATAGAAGAGAAGAAATTACCTTTCTAATTCAGCTGTTTCCGAAGCAATATCCGAGTACAGGCACTCTTCATCCGATAGTTCTGATGATTTTTCATCCGAACAGTGAGATGGCGGGAAGGTGCTCAACATTGACTTGCCTGTAGAGAATGGGACAGTTCATCATTACACTAGTACCCATGCACAGAAACTGCACTTTGGGAGCCTACCCGTGTAAACTAACAGTCAATTCACCAGAGAAAGAATCGACTGAAGCATAGCGAGAAACAACAGCGCAACCTCATTTTTCGCACTCTTGCTATGATGGGGTGGCAATCCAGACAACCGGAAATGAGCTTGAACGCTGTAAATTGCCAGGGTTTTAGGCGCGTGTAGGTGCGCTCTATAGAACGAGCCAGGCTCCACACAGACGCCAGGTCGATAGGACTGCGTCCGTCGAACATGATGATGACTAACATTATTTCTGAAACTCAGTGGTGATCTCCGCATAAACTGAATTATACTGAGTGAGCATTCTAAGGCATCGACTACACTGCCGCTTTCCACGTATAGCAATCTGCCAGCAAGGCTACGTTAAGACGAGTTTAGTCATATCAACTGACCAGATGGCATGTGGCCGTCTTGTCTCACACATAATGGCCCTTAAAAATTTGACTCAAGAAGGCCGGCTGTGTTAGCTGGTAACCTATCCAACCATGACTTGTTGTGATAGTTTACATAGGAGTCAGTAGGATCGGAATGAAGGAAGGCTGAGTAAAAGTGACCCCACCGTCCCTCTCTCCTTCCTCTTATTGTGTTCTGTAGGTAGGACAGCTGGAAATGAGTTGGGTGTAGTCGTTAAACAGGTAACTTGGCCGACGTACGATTCACCCATCAACATATCGTTCACGAATTGTAGGCTTTTTAGAGTTTATGTCTCAATGACAATCATTTCATAGCTCCAATACATCTGCACAAAGACGGTATAAAGTAGGTAAAGCAGTTGAATATTACAATTTAGTTATTGAGTATTTTAGACTTAAAATGGGCGGAGCATGGAACCGCAGAAACCAAGTTATCATGATAACTATATGTATCTGTGTGAAAACTGAAAACTGGAAGAAACAAGTAAACTAAAGCCTCGTGTAAGTTTCAGTACTATCCTCATTGAATGCAAAGATAATAGTATCATCACCCACGTACTTTACGGACAGTCATAGTGGGTTAAGTTTTCACACAAAGCACAGAAGAATTCAAAGTTCTAGTTAGCACAATGAGGCGCCAAAACATTGGTGGGAGAGAAAAGACAGTGCTCAAATTGCTATGCTAGTAGACATTTCGGGAGACCTTAACAGAACTGTTGATTATTTAAAAGGCCAGAATTTACTGGTAAATGGTAGAATTATCAATAACCGATTATAAACGCACAGCGGCTAGGAGGAGTGCGGTTCGCGTATTGAAGGATGAGGAGTAGGGAAACCATGCTATTTAGTGGTGGATGCGAGGGTTAAGATCAATTTTGCTAGTAGGAGAGTTGTGGAAAGTGGGTTCCAGTTATAAGAAACTGACTAGGTATGCTCGTAGGCTTCCAAAATTATCACTAAAATTGGCAGGATGTGAAACACTTCGCATTGAATTGGTAGGACTCGAAGAACTTTCACCAATTACTAGTAAATGCCATGCTGATAACATTACTAGCATCCCAGTCGGAGCGATGATTGCCCTTAATTAATACCGGGAGTCGCGCAGCCGGACTGCCCGTTTACGTGTACCGAGGCGCGTAATGACGCGCCAAACTGAACAGGTGACGTAGAACCGAGAGCGACCGGCACATAGGATAAAGTAAATAACTGTGCTTCATTAGGACGTTGAATGGGATAGTGTCAATTCTACCTACATGGGTGACGTCGGTACAGGTATAATTTCGAGGTCAATATCCGCCGAATGACTTAATATGTCTTCCGATAATATTTTTATGCAAGGATCATCCCTTCGTCTTCCACTTGGGGGCTGACCCTCGGCGTAGTCTTTCACATAACTTGTTGGACAACCCACAAGATTTGAACAAACGGTCGACTATAACCCAGTCCTTATTACTACGATGCTGGCTGAAGACAACAACAATCGTCGTCTTTCGTGATAAGGGATGATCAGGTAGTCAGACAACTTAATTATGGATAACTGCAAACTGACTGTCTAAGTTGGATATCACGGCTGAGAGTTTCTACCCAGAAGAACAAACCTAGATTGCACACCTTCAGAGGGTGGGGGGACACGCCCACTGTGGTGCGGGTCCACACACCACAAACTAGCGCGTCAGGAGACCTGTAGCACTGGCTTCTGTGCGTGCAGGCGCATGCGCATAATAATAGGGGGTATGACTAGGGTGCAGGCAGCAGACGTGGTAAGTAGGCGCAGTAGATGCATCGAGCAGAAAAACTGAAGCCCGAGTGACAAATCGCACAAGACAGTTGTAATTCAGGGTAGCAGCGGGAGGAGATGGGTTTGATGAACTTAATGAGAATTTAAAGGCGTTCGTATGGGCACACTATTCGCCTGAAGAGCGCTGTCACGGGTGTTCCAAGCTAGAGCGTAGAGATGATAATCAAGAAGACGTGCTGTTGCCCAATTTGAGCGCTGGCAAACATAGTCTCTAGTTGATGTGCCGCCGATACCCCAGCCATGCAATACAGTTGGCTGCAAGGACACTCGGGTTGTGCAAGAACTATGCAACTAGATTTCAGTGTGTTTTTACCACAGCCTACTTAGTTGGCTGCAAGGACACTCGGGCTGTGCAAGAACTATGCAATTAGATTTTAATGTGTTTTTGCCACCCCCTACTTAAGAACGCAGTACTGGTTCGTGCAACCGATGCGCATGCACAAAACCTCGACTGTTTCTGTGGCCAATCTTTCTACTTTAGCGCAGTAAATATACTAAGCCTACCAATAGGTCCTTATACCAATCTTTTATAAATAAGGGAAACCGGTAAAACCTATTTAAAAAGCCTGTGTTATGACTTGGGTGGTAAACAGACGGCAGACGTTACATAGTGCATGACGGATTGTTGATTCGATGGAGAGAACATTCGGGAGATTCCTGTACAAAGCCAAAATTCTCCAAGAATCGATTTTTGCAGTCATTACTCTCCGTTTTTAGGGACACGGTTGAAGGAGTGTGGACTGGGCTAATATTCGTGTTCGAGGGCATGTACACGTGAATAGACTGGCACTAAGCATTTAGGAAGAGTTAAGGAACAAAAACAAATGATATACTGACGATCTGCATATAACTGTTGAATGTCCTGTTTGGCCTCTAAGCAGCACTAACAGATTCTATTTTGCAGACGGAGGACGGATTGTTCTATTTGTTCTCGCCTACGAATTTTGGATATTTCAATCTACCAAATTCGCCTTTTCCTCCAGTCATTGTCTGGTAGTTTAAGGTAATAAACGTCGTACCTGATGACGCAGTCGCACACCAGCTCACAAACTTAACGCAACTGCAGTCAATCGTTGTATGCAAATCGGAAAGAGATCCATTTTTCGGTCTAGAGGACGGAGATGACCGAAAGTCAGCAAAAGCGGGTAGAAAGTAAACCATTTTAGTATTCATTATCTTGAGCGCACAATGCTTTCTCCGATGTATGAAATGCTGCCGTGGAAATGGCTACCCACTATTGGTAAACCAGCAATTGCCCAGTTTGGGAGGTCATTTAGCTCAATGCGTGGCAGCATTTGCGGAACTGATGAGCATCCCGATCGGATTTATCTTTTCTCTGGATATATCACTCAATGCATAATATACGGAGGGATGGGACCAAGTAACGGGTGACACGATAATTGTGATAAGTAAACAAATTAGGAATTTTACAGACAAGGTAGAATTTTGTGAGTTTTAAAAATGCCTAATCTCAGTAAGTTCCACGAAAGAAAACAGGTGAATTGGGCTGTTTTCTCCGAAAAAAACTGCCCTGTAAAAAGCAACCATGTGCTCTAAAGGACAGCGATCCCCGATGCCCAAATTTACAATATAATGCCAGCGCATGAAAGTGGGGTCGGTCTTGTATAGGCCGCCAGGTTTAACACCATTTTAAAAAAGCGTTCGAGACACCATAATGCAGACACCGTTTTTTTAATAGAAGGGACGCTTTAACATTTGGTGGGAGGTTAGTAAATACCGGTGAAGTACGAGAAGAAAAAAAGTATTATATAAATTGGTCACACCAACTTACCAGGCGGTCGGGTATCTTGAGTGGGTGGTGTCTCTGGTGAGGGAACATTGCTGTCGCCACAGCTGCCCGCTTCGCTACCACAGCCCATGGGCGGTCTTCGCCTAGAGATCTGAGAGTTTGTGTGGGCATCTTCAATTGAAGATCTGGCACAGGGGCCGCCAGCTGATCCGTTTATGCTGCTACCGCTGCTGCTAAAACCACCAGCTATTCCGTTGCTAGTATAGTACGCACTGTCACCGCTAGATCCATTAACTTGCTCACAGAACGGGATCGACGCAACATTTGAAGAGGGCGGAACAGAACGCAATTCCGCGGACGTAAGAGGCTTAATGTAAGTAGGGGAGGTACGCTTGCTTTCAAAGCCTTCCTCAGTCGGCTCAGGTTGCCGACTACAGCCGGGATCATTAAGGACCGGTGACGCCGGTTTTCGTGGAAGTTTACGAGCAAACTTGATTGATTGAGCGGAGACAGTAGAATTAGAGGATTTGGAACAGATAAATGAAGATTCAGGCTCCAGGTCAGTGAGTTTGCGCTGTTTGTTCGAGGAGACATTCGGAATGAGTTCGTTGGTATCAGAAATAGAATCTTCTAGCCGCCTCTTAGGAACTGAAGTGAAGGAGCCTGAGATTTCTTTGGTTATGGGGCGATTTGGGGTGACGGACTCGGTGTCTTGGAGAGGAGCGGAAGGAAGAAGAGTTTTACGTAGATTAGGGCTCTTGCCAGGAATATCGGCGAAAGAGCTACGTGCAGGTTGTGGAATGGTGGTAACCGGGAGAGACGGTGTGGATCCCTGCCGTTGCGCGTATCGCTGAAACGGCATTACAAAACAAACAATCTAGTGAAGTATGCAATTAACGTAAATTTCAATTTAAGAAACCACAGATACAGCTGATCCATTGATGGCTCTGAAAGTTTATTTAGTGCATAATTGGCCGTCACTTAAAGCAACACTAAGATGCAAAACACCTTCTTGTGGGAAGACTTCACTTATACAATGTGTTGAGCTGACAAACAGTCCTTAGCAATGGAAAGGCGAAGGATTTTTGAAGCTGCAGTGTTTTGAAACTTCAGAGGTAGTTGTGCAACTAGCTTATGTAAGCATAGCTAGGAGAGATCATACATTAAAATTTGGAGTGTTTGTCAAGGAATTTACACTGCTTGACGTGCTCGGTTCGGTGCGTCTCCAGATAAATATGCAAGCTTTTTATTTTATGACGTTGGGCGGATTCAGTTGTCAACTGGTTTGAGTGAATACAACGACGCTCGCAGGTATGGTCAGTGTGCACTTTCAAAAAAATTCAGCAAAAAAATGCCGTGGAGTCACAGGTGCTCAGACCACAGCAGCACATAGGTTGAGGTATCTCAGACATTTACGAATTAGAACAACCTGAAGCGCAAAAAATATAGTGCAACGAAGGTGGGTGGTAGGACACATCACTGCCCTTCAAGGATCCCAAGGAGTACGTTGAATCAGGTATGCCACTCAAATTTCCTTAGAGATCAATGTCGTCAGACTGAAGAGACAAGACGCAATCTTAACAGAGCGTTTGTTTCCAACTGCTGCTGTCGTGCTCTATCCTCTTCTGATACGTAGCAATAAAGGACTAGACGGAGGAACAACGCGATGTGTAACCACACAAAACATGAGCTCATCGGGAGTTGGAGTAAGGCGACTGTATCGCTGATAGATGACAATGGTGACTACAATCGCGACAACTGTGAAGGGCACCTTCGTAGCACCTAGTTCATTCTCTCCCACAACACCCAACATATTCCACGAGGTCAAGGCGGCTCGAGGATGAAACGTATACAGTGACAAAAATCAGAATTCCCGCACCCAAATAGCACAGGAGCAATTTGTGCAAAGGTCACACTTCGAAGACATTTCAGTCTGGCCCCGACTAGGAGGATTTTGTTATCCTGTCACTCAGAAATTTTCAACACCATTACCCTTAGCGAGTGATAAAATATAGCATGTTAAATCTATTATGATGGAAAAACTACGCACATAATGCCTAACTATATCTTCCCTCTCCCACCATATGGAAACCAAGTCGACTGCAAATGAGTTCAGACACGGCGACTGGTGTGATATAGTGCATTTGTTTAACACCTACTACACACCTTCGCGGGAGCCCATTTAGGTGCAATGCAACACCCGTGGTAGTGAATGTGCAAAGTACAAAGTGTGTATCTAAAAAAGTATACGAAGTTAACTAGGCATGTGGTCCGCTTACACCAAATGTGTAGTTTCCCATCAGTCTGCGTCGAACACTACTACAGATGCCGGTTCGACATGCATCACTCGTCAGAAAAAATGAGCTGACTTTAAATTAGCAATCCCTGCTGGGGATACAGTTTAACAAATGCGGTAAGGGACGTAGTCTGGCCGTAAGTGGAATCTCAAAGCAGGAGTTAGTTTGTCTGCATACAAATGAATAGTTCAGACAACCCTACCAACCTTGCACAAATCGGCAGTGTCTAAGCCGCCGCCGCGGTTCGCCGAGTAACATATGTGAGGAGGGTTTTAAACAGGCAGGAGGAACATAAGATTGTCGGAGAAAAGAAAGTCGCCCATAAGCACCAGAATTCGCAGCGTTCGGCAAAAAAACTGGAAACCGAATGCTAACTAGCTACATCAGGAACAGTCACCTCTCGGTACAGGTGATCATTCATGTCTGTCTAGCCAACGTGCAGACGGCTCCCGGTTTTTAGCGGCAGGCCAAGTCGAAGAACATGGAAACCGGTTTGAAATAGGAAGATACATAAAATATGGAAATATTCTCACAGTAGTAAAATTGCCACCTCGATTGTCACATAATCCAGTCATACAAAGCACCAAACTAAGCGATGAATGGTGGGGAACTTCGTATTCTTGTACCTCTGTTTATTCGCATATATCGACCGGTGAGTGCACACCTACGTGCATTCAAATATGGGCGCGCAATTCAGACACCAAACTACCGATAAAAGTGGGGGTGGTTGACGACTTGATGATGGTTCTGTGGTATACGCATGCACATACACGGACAAAATCGAATAGAGATAGGAGGTGGAGGTGGAAGGAGGAGGTTGAGAGAACCCGGAAGAATAAAAGGCGCCTTTGCGCAGACACGCAAGCCCACACGCACGCAAAGCTCGCAAGAGCGGCGCGCGCAAGCACTATTAACTGGTGAATGGCGCTGCCACTGCCGCCATCATTGCTACTACTGCGAACGCAGCCGCACTCTCCAGAGGCGCACTCTCGCAGGCGCAATTATGAATCGATTTGTGTCAATATATAGGACGCGCAATCGGGCACACACGCAACAGCGTCTGCCCTGTTTTGCGTAGCATCGTGAGATTCGGGCTTAGAGGCGAAAGAATACGGTAAAGTGTACGTTCCGCGGCCATGGCCATGAAAAGGTTCGCACTGACATCGATGAGAGTGAGTTCCTGACTTGCGACGAGCCTGAGGCAGCAGATGTTTTGGCTGAGCAAGAAGAAATCTTAATAGTCAGCATACATGCGCTTGAAGAATTGATGCACCTCAAGACAACAGTTTGCAGCCACGAAGTTGGCATGGTCAGCCTTGACAACTAAGTCGATTGACAGCGTCCGAAGACGGTTCAGTCAGCAAGTAATAAAAAAATCAGGATTACCCAAAACAACACCAAACCATCTTTGTGCGAATCATGAATTTAATCTTTCAGTCTTTGCTGTAAGTCGTATGTCTGAAATTTTAAAAAACAACCGGTCACATCAACTGTCCGTCCATACAAGGCTAAGATTCGTCAAACAGGTAGATACCTTAGTAGAGCCTCCATTAAAATAACACTAAAGGATAAAAGGATTGTTATGAGGACTACTAGTGAGCAAGTGCAGCGAAATACCTGCCTCAAACCAACAACAGATATCAGCATTCGTCATTCAGAGGCGAGGGGAGGTCTTCAAAATCACGGAATAAACACGGTTAGTATCATCATCAGACTCCGAATAACGCTTAGAAAATCCCTGTGGCGATCAAAGAGTAATAGAACGCAAAAAAAATGCACGAATACGAAATCGCAAACGATGTGCAAGATTTGTTATTCCCAGAAAGGAAAGATAAAATGCACAAACTTGGCGGAGAACAGCTTCAGATGATTTCCATTGCTCAAGAAGGTACACGGTGATGCCATGTTGAGCAGCAACTGTGACGGCTGGAATACCGCTTGAGAGAAGATCCAACGCGGCAATTTTTTTGCCGAGAGAATGAGGTGCACTTGGTGCACTGGCACGGGTTGGTTTGCGACCAAAATCATCTGCAGCAATTAGAGCAGATGGAGAATTCTGTCGAGAAGTAACCCCTCTAGAAGCATTCTCAGGCAAAAGGCGGTTGGTGGGCGAGGAAGACTGGAGTTTCGCCTGTCAAAACAAGAAGCTAGGTCAACCGGAGAAAACGTCTTTCATACCCTTTCATGCATTCAGGCCCTAATTATGCGGCCTGACGTCGCGTTGGCGTGTAAGCACACAGAAAGTCTAGACTAAGTAGTTTTGACCTAAATGTACCAAATGTAAAACCAACATTTTTCAAAGCCGAAAGGCCCTGTAAAAGTGTCCATGGTACGATCGACAGTGCGCAACTTCAAAACGTAATGCGAGGGCAAACGTGATAAACTTCCAATAGCACAGAACATATGGATGTAGTCTCTTTCATTAGGAAAGTTGCACTCCTAAGAAGAAAGAATGTGCGAACGGTGTTTCAGGTAAGTATGCGTACTGAAAATAGTCCACTTTTTCGACTTACGCTGAGTATCAGTCAGTGGCCAGGCTCCTTCAGGACATACATAAAATATATCTGATAGGTAATTTATGTTTTCTCTCCGATTCTAGCAAAGTGAGACAGGAGGGATAACGTGACGGTGGCAAATGAGAAAAGGTCACAGATTGGTGTGCAAGATATCTTTCAGGACGACAAAATAAATCCATTGTGTGAAGTTTCTTAAAAACCTCCGAGAAAAGCAGCGGTGCTTAAGGGCAAATGCAGCAAATAATCACAACTATTTAAGGCATAGTTTGGGGAAATATCTCAAGGAGTTTACCGAGCTTTTAACTCGGTACAAATTGCGTACGATGCGAAGGGCAATTGTGGAAAATAATAATGCTACAATAGACTATATGGTCGATCTCCGAAGAATAAAGCTCTTTGAAAATGCCACGGATTATCGTCCTATGCTGAACGAATGTTTATTTCCAGTGAAGGAAAAATGACGTTCGTGAAAAAATATTTTGAGTCAGGCACTACAATAGAAGAATGCGATATGGATCACTGGTTATCCTGTTTCCTCTCGGAAACGTCAAACTCATTAGACTCGACGAAATTACTTCACGTCCCATCCACTTATGGCAGCGGATCAATGATTCCGTCTTACACAGTGAACGGGTGCTAGCGGACCCGGTGCTGTAAATCAAACGGATAGGGGGTTAACATTATGCCAAATAGATAAACTGAACTGATTTTCCCACAATCACAACGTGTCTGACAGTGCAGTTTGTTTATGCGTTGACGTTTCGCAAATCGAATTCCAAAGTAAGTCAGTCAGGAGAAAAAGCAGTATTAGGACAAAACTATCTATGGCTAAAAGATTATATCCTTTAAGGTAGAGAGGCGATTTGCGAGCACGGCACGTGCCCGGCACGATCACAATCGAGTACCTTTATCGGCATAGTCCTTCAACGTTGTATAGACCATAACAAACGGCAACACTTCAAAGGAATGCGAGAATGAGCAGAACAGCTTTCCACGGTATGAATGGAAACATTTTACATAGGCCGGAAGTTTACGACTTTTAAAGGAATTTGATAAGGTCAAATGTTTTCGGTGGTTTTAAAATTAATAGCAAGACAGCTAATTCAGTTAGACTTTTAGCAGCCTTTTGAATTTGATGATCCGAAAAGCACTGACTCCTTACAATTTTAGTTGAGTTAAATAGGTAAATATCAACACTCAATGACAGTCTCAAGGAAGAAATAAAATGCTTAGCTCGTAGTATTTTTCAGTCTTTAGATTACGAAGATCGGGGGTCGTTTATGTGTACTCTACGATACATTTATGGTAAGTTTTCAAGGAGCACCTAAGGCTCCTCTGTTTCTTTGAGAATCAACGACGATCTGTTACCTTAAATAAGTAATGGAAACATAAAGGAATTCGCATGTTTAATCTATTAGAAATCAGGCGACCAGAATTGAAAAAAATCTATATTGACTACCTTGTATATCCTATAGTTCGCAAAGCCCCACATCCCAAGGCCAAAAGTACTCAATAAAAGTACTTGGAACAAGAACAGCCATGAATAACTACCACGTACACCAACTACGATTTTTGTCGACGGCAAAACTGATTCATTAACAGAGATAATAGGGGAACTGGTTTACTTATGGCACTTGCCTTCGGAAAATGGACAACATGGAACATGTGTAGTTAGTAAGAGATTTGGCGGAATATTCCGAATCAGGGCTCCCTTTTGGATACTTAAGAAATAAAAATTCTTCGAAAAAATCTTTCTAGTACTGCAGGCTGTACGGAGAGTGGCAGCTAAAGTCTCTCGAAGGTCCTGTATAGGTGGCCTTTCAGTGTTTGACAATAAATGTTATCACTTTCCATTAGGACAAATTAACACTTCCTTTTTCAATCTATTGCAGAAGGTAGTAAAAGCCAATGAGAATGGAATGGGTAGAAATAACATCAACCTTTTCTAGTTGCAAATGTTTCTGGACCATTTAAATTAAATGGGTGGGTTACACTGTACTATCTGAAAAAGCACCAATTAATTTGCAAATGGGAGGAAGGAACTAATAACCAACTAACTTTTTTTGAAGTTACAGCTGCCCTATCATACTGGGAATATCCGGGCCAGGACGTTTCAACCAGATTGTAAAGCGTGGCGACGAGACTGAAATCACCCTGCTTTCCGGGACGACCGACTTTGTTTAGAATTTCATCGACCAGGTCCTTCTCTTCATTGGTAAGTCCATCTTGTTTAAGGCGTAAGAGAAGTTCCGGACGTTTGTATGGACGCACGGCGAGCAGATGAATAATTCTATCCCTGTAAATAAGCAAAAAACAGTTGACCACGGAGTGTTTGACTGATGTTTGATGATACTGAAAACCCGGCAAACTGTGCGAAATTAGCAGAAATTGAATTAAAGAAAACATAAAAAAACATATATTCTCAATAATCAAGTTGCCGTTAGCAATGACTGTCAAAATTTGATGAGGTATCCTGAGCTGTGCCCTGATATCTTCAAAAGTAGCACTTTTGTCGGACGTAAAGTGCACATTAAAATCACGAAGCTCAAAGCTCAAATTTTCATACTTTTAACCCCTTCTAAGACAAATACAGGAAGGAGTAAGGGTTATATCCCTGCATGGGATTTAGAGATTGATGTTAATTTGGAGCCCTCAGGATTACGATTAAGTCTAGTGGGGGCCACGCTTTAAAATTTCCAGTATGCAATTTTAAAAAACGAATCGACGGAGGAAACGTTTTCTACCTCAAACGGCGAGCGGCCACGTCTGTTGTGGGAATCAGTGGGCTTTTGCTCGCGCAATGAGGGCTGCAGCTGCGATTAGTGTTCAGTGAGGGTGAAATCCTTGGTTCGGATAATCGCGAGTTTGGTGGAGTTTGTGTGGGACGCTGGCCAGAGAAAGCCTCTTGATACCTCCTAGGGGTAACTGATTTGCTACCGTCAGGAAAGAGTGTTGTCTTCGACTGACACCTGCGTTGTTCTTTCTCGACCTCCGCCATCTTGATCTTAGCAGCAGAGAAGCTCTCATCGTTAGCTTTTACGGTCAGTCTTGAAAGTGGTTTCCCAAGGCTAGAAACATTACTCCTGTAAGGGTATAAAGGACAAAGTGTAGCTTGTACCCCTGTATTTGGACGTAATCAATAACGCCTTCGGGACTGTAGTGTACCGGAGATATGGAAAGATCGAAGTAATCATAGGACTGTTTGCTGGGAACTGCAAGAGTCTTAAGTTTTTTAGTTAATAAAACTTATCGCCATCTTACCCCGTGGTCGCCTTCTACGTTCAGCTTAATTGGTTTCGTCTAGATGGTTTAAGTCTCCAGATGACAGCTGACAACGTACCTGCTTTCGATATAGGTTTTCGATGTTTTTTAGAGCGGAATCAGTTAGTTTTACGTGAAATATTTCTAGATCGGTTTTTGATCCACTGCAAATTCGATAAGTAGACTCAATAAAGCTCTCTAATGACATCCTTTTGATCCTTGAAAGACAGATTGACAGCCAAGCGCAAGACCCCGCTGCGAACAGCTGATTTCGAAATATGAATCGCTTAAGATAGTACAAACAAAAGTCGCCTCATGTCAAACTATTTTTTTTGGAAATAATGCAATTTTAATTTTAAATTCTCTACATTATCATTAAATTTAATAACTGTTACAGCAACAACTAGGTTCAACTAATACTCTGATAAACTAAAGCTTTCATCGCTGTTACTGAGACAAATGCCTGTCTGAGTTCTAAGTTTCCTGAAAACCAGTTATTCGGTACCATCTTTTTTATTTAATCTACTGCACAATATATTTACTTACAGGAGGCTGCTAACCTTAACTTTCTACGATGGGATTAAAGCAAGGGAAATAACTGTCCGTTTCCTCTAAATATCGTGTATGACAAAATTTGGAGGCTAACAATTATCGCTGCTTTAGTATTTATGAAAGCTGTGTAGATTATTTATTTCAGTTCACTTCAGTTTACTGAGGGACATTGTCATGAGTCTCTGAGTACCTTATTTGCAACGTAAAATTGAGCGTGGTGTACAGAGAAACCATGCGGTTTCCAATCTGTAATTTAAAGATCTGTAATTTTGAGGCCCTGTAATTTAGAGGAAAAAAAAATCCAGTTCAACCAGTCTGGCTTCGTAAGGCAGATGACTTAGATTCTTGACCATCTTCGTAGCCCTCGCCTGCACTCGTCCCAGCTGTAGATAATCCTTCTTAAACCACGGACGCCAGGCCTGGATGGCATATTCCAAGTGAGATCGAACAAATACCCCATAGGTTTTTCGGAAGAGTTCCTTATCAATCTGCACAAATCCACGTCTGAGCGCAAATAAGACCTGTGTAGCGCGTTTAGCTGCCTTTAAACACTGTGAAGATGGTTTAAGTGAGGAGTTTATTAGAACACCGAGGTCCTTTTGTTCCTCAACAATTGAAAGGGGCTGCCCATTGAGAATGTTTTGGTAGGAATCATCCTCCTCACTGGTCCTTCTTGTACGCAGTCTTAGGACCACACACTTCCCAACGTTAAAATTTAAGAGCCAACGAGCAGACCAGCTGCTAAGACGGTTGAGATCCTCTTGAAGTGCGTGCCTATCGAAATCAGATCTGATGACCCTCCACAATTTAACATCGTCTGCAAACATGATGGCGCTGCAATCTAGGTCGTCGACACAGTCGTTGATGTACACTAAGAAGAGTATCGGCCCTAATACCGAGCATTGGGGGGACACCACTTAGAACGGGAGTAGGTGTTGACTTCGAGGTATCGACGCACACAGTTTGCAATCTATCTGTAAGAAAGTCTGCGATCCATGTCAGCAGCATTCCTCTTATGCCGATTTCAGATAATTTGTAGATGAGACGTTTGTGTGGGACACTTTCAAACGCCTTCTTGAAATCAGTGTATGTGACGTCAACCCTACCATTTTCGTCCAGTGCAAGAGTCCACTGCTCTGTGGAGAGTAATAAACTAGAAAGACAGGAGCGATTCTGTCTGAAGCCATGCTGGAGATGTGAGAGTAATTGTTTTTCCTCAAGGAACTTCATGGTTGCCTTCTTGATTATTGATTCCATTATTTTACAGCAAATGGAGGTTAGGCTGAGAGGCCGATAATTGTTGACATTAGATCGAGCACCACTCTTGTATACGGGGTATATATTTGCTGCCTTCCATTCGGATGGCAGTTTCCCTGATTCAAATGACGAATTAAATATATGCGCTAGTGGTTTGGACAGTTCGCTGGCCAGTTCTTTCAAGAACTTGGCCGGTATATCGTCCGGACCAGATGACTTCGCTTCTTTCAGATTTCGCAGTTCTAGATCCACGAGAGGTTCCTGGAAGATTATATATTCAAGCACTGGACCGGCGTCTATAACAGCACTGTTGACGTGTTCAAGCTGA
Organism: Schistocephalus solidus; assembly: GCA_017591395.1. Lineage (NCBI taxonomy): Eukaryota > Metazoa > Platyhelminthes > Cestoda > Diphyllobothriidea > Diphyllobothriidae > Schistocephalus > Schistocephalus solidus. Next base: position 53,730 of record WEDG01002358.1, on the reverse strand, counting down.
AGTTCTGGTTCTCTAGTGAAAACCGAGGCAAAAAAACCGACCTAAGTACTCGGCTTTGTCGCAATTTTCAACGACTTCAACACCATTACCATCCATAAGTACTGCTACTGGGTCCTTGTTTTTTAGTCGGCTATTGATATAATGGAATAAAATTTTTGGTTTAGATTCAGCCTGTTGAATAATTCTTGATTCATAGTTCTTCCTTGCCTGACGGATCATTCTTTTTACAGCGTTTCTTTGATGACGAAATTCTTTGAGATGCTCTGCTGACCCTGTTTGCCTGAATACCTTTTTTTTTTTATTCTTCTTCTTTAGCTGCCTGTTAAGTTCTCTTGTTAACCAGGTGGGCGACTATTCTTTTTTTGCACCTTCACTGGACAAAAGCGTTCAATCAGATCGAGTGAGACTGTCTTAAATGATCGCCAGTCATCCTCTGGATTCCCTTTAAGCAAACAATCCCATCTCATAGACATCAGTTCTTTCCTCATCGCGTTAAAATCAGCCTTCCATATATTTTGCTGGCATTCCGTTCCATTCTGGCGCTGAGAATAAAGTGAGTAATCCCACATGAGCGTACTATGGTCACTCTTACCGAGGGGTGCAATAGAATACACTTCATCAATGCTAGAGAAGTCCTTCGTAAATACAAGGTCCAGGAAATTTGCTCTCTGGTTCTCTCTAAATCTCGTTGGAATGTTAACCTTCTGTACCAGAGGTTGGTCGAGAGTGAGATCCATTAGCTTGTGGCCGAAGGAAGTTGGTGCACCATCAACTGTCAGATTAACTGAGTCTACTATAGGTGCATTGAAATCTCCAGCAATAAGCACCGATCTGGTGACTTGCTACTTCCTTGAGCAAATGGAGGAGGGACTCATCAGCTGCACTTGGAATGTTCGGTGGTCTGTAGATCGTCAAAAATTGTAGGTTCTGTGAACACTCCTTTTTAATCTTTATCCAGAGAAATTCATATTCAGGGAAGATGGAGTGTGCTCGTTCGACTGCCGAGATTCCTGTCCTAACATATACGGCCACTCCTCTTCCCTTTCTATTTTCTCGGTCTTTTCGAAAAAGTTGGTATCCATCAATCGAAACCTCGCTATCCGCGATTTCGGCTTTGAGCCACGTTTCCGTAATGGCAACGATATCGGGGTTCGGTCTGATACTAATGCTTTCAGTTCATCTACTTTCGATAGGAGACTCTGAGCATTGGTTTACAAACATCTCAATTTAGACTGGGTAACTCCTCCATACAGACTTCTGCACATTTCGCGCGATTGAACACTAGAGCCTGTCATTGTTTTCCGAGATGAACTGGTGTCCATCCCGCCGACGCTGTGTTCTGATGAGTGGTCGTCATCCGAGTTCTGGAGCGCATTCTTTGTATTATTCAAGCTCTGTACAGTTATGTTCATCGTATTTAGTGTCTTCCGTCTCGGCGAGAATCCACCTTGATTATGTACGGGGTCTGCCATAAGAAAGACCTCTTTATCACTTTTATTTCCCCATCCTTTATTTGGAGCAATTTCCCCCCCTGATTGGTCCTCCTCTTCAGTTCTGCTCTCAGCATCCTCATTTTGTACCTTTCCTTGGGTTCGTAATCCGGCTGAAAAAAACACATCCCTGTGTGAGCTACGGAGAGCTGTTCACCGTTCTAGGAGGCGTGAAGCCTGAACATCATTTTCAAGAATGATTTTAAGAGGCCTTGGTGATGATAGTTCATGTGAAACATCCGCTTTTCCTAAACGGAATGCTTTGTGCACTGTTACGCATTCGCTACCTCGAAGAATCGAATATGAGTATTCTCGGAAAAGACTGAGTCATGTTCTACCCTTTCCTTTGCAATCAGAGAAGTGGAATCGGGAACCACTTAAATAACGAGATTTCGTTTTCGGTCGAAATGTATGTTTGGTGACTTTGAGTTCAGATTTGTTGATAGAGCATCAGTATTAGGAAGAATGCTACTCTGGTTGACGATGTTATTTTCGTCAGTATGAGCAACTATTCCTAAAGTTGATGGCAAACCCCTTTTGGAAACTTTGCCAATCGGTCCTCCACTTGCTCCTGTATTACCAACAGAGGATTGCACTTGAGCATCTAATGGTAAGAACGAGCATTTTCCGGAGTTCAAACCACTTTTTTGTGAAAGCTTCTTGGCCCTTTTCGACTTCGAATTCTTCGTCTTAGGTGCTTCAAATTCGACGTGCTTTTCAACTTCACCCTTTTTTGTATCATTCAGCGACGATGCCGCATATGTTTGTGTATCCAGCACATTTCTGCTTCTATAAATAAATAAATTGTATATTTAAGGCCCAGAGGGCCCCATCATTACAAACTTAGTATCATGGTTTAAATAAATACAAAGTGGAAAATTGCTGCACTATATGAGCATCCATATGAACAGCAGAAATGAGTAGTATGGTAAACATATCCGATTCAAAAAGATTTGCCATTTATAAAACAAAAGTCAACTCTGCATAAGGGAACTGACAGTAAAGAAAAAAAACTCCCAGGGTTTAATCGGAGGCGGAGTTCGGCGAGCCGCCAATTTAAAAAAATAGGAGAAAAAACTGCTTCACTAAAAAATTAATAGCTAAATGCAATGGGATAGTATTGTGATGTTGCTGACTGCGTATGAGGGTTCGGGACGCTCCTTGTCGGGTAAGAGGTAATATAGCAGTCAGAGCTACTGTTTATAAACACCAGTGGAGGTGAGAGAGGACGAACTCATCGTAGACAACATGGTCGAAACGAAGAGGGGACAGTAGAGGTCACGAGATCATCATCGAGATGCGACCTTGCTGACTGTATAGTCCATCACCAAAGAGGCGAAACCATCAGAACCCACTTCGATCATCAACAGCTCCTGGAGACTATCGTCAGGGTTGCAAATTCGAAGGAAAGTATCAAGGTTGTCAAGAGTTGGCAATGCTAGTTTAAAAGGAGGGGAAGAAAAAGTGAATGCAAAGATTGACTCTGCAGAGGATGATGGAAAATATAATTAGAGACCCATATAATATCAAGGGATCTGCCTCAAATACCAGGAGGACCCTTTTCAAAAATCCAAAAGTTGCGAGTTTGGGAAAGAAACAGACAATAAGGACTTTATATCTTTCGAAGTTAAATGTTTGCGTAATTTGGTTTTGAAAATAGCTAATGTAGACGACAACCTAATTTGCAGTGGTAGATTATTCCATATGAAAGCATATTTGGAGGCAAAAAACTGAGACCGGTTGGTTGTGGAGCTAAGGGGTGGTGAAATGAACATGGAGGAATTACGAGTGGCATAGGGTCGATTTACCGGAGTGAGAGCGTTAATTCGTGGGATATTTGGGCTAGAATTAACGCGAAACAGGAAGCAGAGACCAGCTTCGAGTCTTCTAACCCACAGAAATTTAATGTTTGCTAACTGGCATCTATCCGTATAAGAGATAATGGATTCAGGAAGAGAAAATAGTCTTCGAGTAAATACTCTGAACTTTTTCAATCATACTGCGGTCAGAGGCGTTCATCGGCCCAAACAGGGGACAGCAGTATTCTAGGATAGGAAGAACAAACATGCGGTATAGGTTTAACTTTATTTCCGGAAGGAAGAAATTATGTGATATAAAACCACATATCTGTGCAGCCTTTGCAGAAATTCGATCTGCATGAGGCGATAATGCTAGCTTATTCGTGTAACTTAGACCTAAGTCTTTTATGGTTGATCGTTCTAAAAGTGTACTATTTTTGAAATACTAGGGGTCCAGGAAGCTTGGCGGGGCCAAAACACATGAAACTGCTCTTGGATGGAGAAAATTCCATCTGCCAAGTACAGCTCCAACGTGAGAGCATTAGTAGATCAGTGTTGATTTTGTCAACGCAACTATTAGCAGTGTCTTTAGAAAATGAATAAATGCACTTGAGATCGTCAGCGTAAACGAAATTTTGTGAATTTGTGAGTAAAGTTGAAATTTCGTTAATGTACAGAATGAAGAGAAGGGGACCTAGAACGGTGCCTTGAAAAACGCCACTCGTGATCGGTTGAGGCGTCGAATAGCTATTACCTACTACGACCTTCTGGCTGCGGTTAGACAAGTAGGAACCAATGAAGTCAAGGAGAGGAGGCCGGATGCCGAGGGCTTCCAGTTTCACTAGAAGACGTCTGTGCGGTACCTTGTCAAAGGCTTTGCTCAGGTCAAAGTAGATCACAACCACTGACTGTTGCTCGTTACGAAGGGAAGTGACGAGGTTAAGAAAAAGCTAAGTGACACACTTCGCATGATCTCCCAGGTAGAAAAACCATATTGTGAGTCGCTTAAAGCTTATTTTCTAGGCAAAAAGTCGAGAATTTGATTAAAAATAATTTTTTTCAAGAAGTTTTGCGAGAGCCGGGGTTTTGTGAACGCCTCGATAATTATTTACGTCCGAACGAGATCCCGACTTGAAGACAGGAAAAATAATAGATGTCTTCCATGAGTCAGGAAAGAATCCGTTTAAAAGATAAACTGAGAATACATGGCTAAGCAATCGGGGAAAGCTCGGCACTCTCTTAATAACTGAGTTTGGAATACCGTCAGTTCCCGAAGAGTGCGAGTTTTTCAGACGAATTATTTGCTTACGAATTAGTTCTAAGGAGAAATCAATAGTGCTGATAACATTCAATGAGCATGCCTGAAACGTCGGAACCGGTTCAGATTCCATCGTAAGATGATTTGCAAAGAACGCACTAAACAGTTCTGCCTTGTCAGAGTCTTCCAGAACGAAGTTCTTGTCTTCATTTAGTAATGGAGGAATTTCATAACCTCGTTTAGAAGAGGATCGACGGCGGAACAGTTGAGCAACAGATTTTGCAGAATTTGGCTCACTGAGTGCGCAAGATTCCCTCTGTCTGTCATGTGCAAGACGAATCTTAGAGGCTAATTCAAAAATCTCTGCGATCCTTAGATGTACAGATAACGAACTAGTATATTGATCTTTCAACTGCTTCTTCAATTTCTTTAGTCGTGGCAAAAGAAAGTGAGGAACGGTTGATTCCGAGACGTAGGGCTTGACTATTTTGGTTGGCACAAGCTTCAGGATGTTATTTGAAACGACTGACACGAAGTCACAAAGACTTGCTGCGTCGTTCATGGAGGAGAGATTCTGCCAGTCCAATGAGTCAAAAAAGTTACTAATTAAGCTCATATCTGCGAGGTCAAAAGCATGATAGGTACGAACGGCACTAACCTTTTTCGATGAAACAATCGAAAGGCAACAGTGAATTAGTGTATGGTCACTTTGGAAGAGGCCCTGCTTAAAATAAACGAAGAGGGGAGCAATGTCGTTTGTGAAAATAAGGTCTAAAATATGCTTTGTCTCCCGTTGAAGAACGGACAAGCTGGGACCAATTAGAAAAATTAATCGTATCGAGGAAAGGCTGAAATCTGGGTGGACAAACGTTTGAAATCCAGTCAATTTCAGGAAAAATTAAAAGTCCCCAGCGATTATTTTATGTTAAAATTGGACTTCGAAATCAATTTAAAAATTTCACAAAGTTTTGCATCATCATTGGATGATGAATTAGGCGGGTTGTAAATACATCCGAGAATCGCCTTTTGCCTGGACGACAGGATAATGGATGCGAAGCAGTAATTACCAGAGAATGACGTAACATCTAGATCAAACGGGAAGTTCTTAAATGAAGCTTTAATATAGAGAATACAACCACCACCACGCTTACTAATGCGGTCTTGACGGTAGAGATCGTACTGGTCTATGACAAGCAAAGAGTCGGAAATTAAGGGATGGGTCCAAGATTCAGTTACGCATAAAACATCGGGCATTAGCTCGAAAGCAATGGCTCTCATTTGCGCCATCTTATTTAAAAACAGATCTAGCATTAAGTAATATGACATCTAGCGTAGTTCGAGTATCCAAACTAGGGTTATTGTTACTTATAAAAAAGGAAGACTTGGTGGTGGGGAAGTAAACTGTAGAGAGGTAGGTGCTGGCGGAAAGTAAAATGGCTGCTGTCTACAATTAGTTAAGCTGTTACTGCTAACTAAATTAGGATTATTGTAGAGAAACATATTTGGGTGGTATTCATTGAGAGGAAGGCTATTTTCTGCGTTAGCGAAAATAGGAGGCCTATAAATAGGATTTTGAGGAATATTGGAATAATATGGGGGAGAATAAGATTTGAAAACGGAACAAATTGTTTTGGAAAACTGGTACCGTAAGGGGTAGGGTTAAATAATGGGGCAGCCTGAGAAATTGATTGGTTGGGATAATTGCTAAGGAAATTTTGGGTATGTATGGTAGCTGCTGGAGGGTTAGGAGGTTTCCCAACTTTAATAACATTTGTCTTTTTGGAACTTAAGTTTGGAGCATCCTTTGACTTGCCCAGGTTTTTGATAAGTTTATTAGATTGGACAGCTGAGACCGGAGTGGATATCGTGGAATGGGAACGAGGTGGACTTGACCCAGTATTGTTGACTAAGTCAACAGTAGGAATACAAGGAAAAACTACGTTGAAACGGAGAAGCAGTCGGTCTTGGCACTTTAGACGGAGTTACTGGCATTAAAGGTGGGCTTACGACATGGCTGATAGCTACTGCGTTGAAAATTCCTATTCGCGAGGAAGAAGGCGTTAGTGGATTCGTTGAAAGGAGAGCAGGAGTTGAAGTTAAGGTTTTTGAACCGGGCACTATAGGAGATTGCTGTATCGTCTCGTTATGGTTTGCATAGCCATGACCAGACTTATGGATAATGGATTGAGAGGCCGAAGACCTATGCAAGAGGTGAGACACATTCCTTCGCTCCATCGGTGTAAGATCCCGACAAAGGAAACATTTTGCATCTTCTAGATAACGAGAAATGTGACCTCGTTGTGCAAAAATGGAGTCCACCTCGATTGGTGAAAAAAGGGTGACTAATATAGGTGGATTTTTGCTACGTGAGGAGAGGCGTTTGGCTTCCGCTATTTTGTAGTTGAAACCGCACGAGTACAGGAAGTTTACGGCAACGTCAATGGGTCGTCTGTCCCGTGAAACATTTTTAAAAAGAAAATTATAATTTCGTTTCTGTCGGTCTGATGTTTCAGTGGCAACCAAATGGACGAGAGAATCCAGACGCTGATATTCCTGAGAGGGAAAAGCAGAGATGTCACCGTCGAATAAGTTTCCCAGTATAGAGAGAACTGATCCAAATTTTAACATTAAATCATTACAGTTTTGTAAAGCAGAGAGATCAAGCTGCTTAGCTTTAACGATTGGTTGCATATGCATATCACTGCTGTGACTACTTGATGCAACCAAGCAACGCTTCGGTGCAATGGCTGAGAGCTTGCGACGAGCCGAGATTTTTGTTATCATTTCTGCTAGGAGGCTTAAATTTGGTCAAACTTAGGAAAAAGCAGTCGAATAATATTCTGCGACAAATATTTTTTCCAAAATTTTAACTAAGGACCTTTATACGTGCTTGAGAGACTTCTTAGTATAACAGATCAACCTGACTAATAACGAGGCTATATCGGTTGAAAGCGTTGACTATAAAGGTTTACGCCTGTAGAAGTGGACGAGCACCACAGGTATAAGCAGTTGATAGAGTGTTAAAATTGCAAAGTTTTTATCAAAAAATCAGTTAGTAATTAAAGCTTTGGATAAGGAAATTCTGAAAAATTAGAACTTTCACTTAGCTTTCAAAAACTTAGCTCGATGACAGTAGTAAGGTGCATGAGCTGGTTTGATCTCCCTTTTGAAGCTCTGTAGACGCAATGTCTTTAAGCTCTACATGAGGTATTTTTGAGGAAGCAATATTTGCATACGCTATTTCTTTGGTTGGAATTCTCGTTGCTGCGGGTGTTTTTTTTCCGGGTGAACTTTGAACCTTCTCTTTGAGATCGGCCATTTCTTGTTTCAAGTTACTTATCTCTTTCTCCATCAATAAGAATTTCTGCAAGAGATTTAAACATCCCATGCACTTTTCGTCCTCGTAGGTGACATTCATTAGTGTTCCCAGGCTTTTTGCCCGCTTGGCAAGAGGATAAGTGGTAACACTAGGACTGTTCCGGACAATACTGTTTCAATTGCACGTACGTAATTGCTTCCTGCTCATCTGGAATTTATCTCGTGCCGAAATTCCTCATAAAACGGCATCAAATCGGAATTTGTTTATCATCTTATTCAAGTTGACTACGCAGCCTCGAGAAGATCTGAAGTATCTATGTTAGGCAACCACTTACATTTTTTCCATAGGACTATCGCCAATTTACCGCGGTAGAGGAGAGCTGTTGGCTCCGAGAAGTTCTAAAAGATAACTAGTCTTTACTCGTTGGTAGTGTCTATCGCCCACCCAATGCCAGCGAGGATAACGATCTTTGTCTCTCGCTGGCATTTCACGCCGCAGTTGACTTAAATCTGAAGTACTGCTTGATTGCAGGTGACTTCAATCTTCCTGAAGTTCACTGATTTCCAACTTCCGGTCCTGCAAAGTTCGAAGACCTACTCGAGGCCATAGATATATGCATGTGGGACCAGTTAGTTGATTTTCCCATCCGAGGATCAAACATACTTGATCTTATTTGTTGTAGAGGTTGTCAGCCATTGTCATTGTCACCTTTAGATCCACATGGGAATTCTGATCATACTATAGTTCTTTCTACACTAGAACTAGAGGCTGCTGAAACTTTTTTCAAAAAATGTAGCTTTTTTCCGTTATTTCAGATCAGCAAATATGAGGGAATTGCTAAACACCTAAATTCCCCCGACTTGACTAACTTCTTTGTATGTTCGGATATGAATGTTTGTACTGATACTTTTTACAAAGTTCAGGCCCACTCGTTTTGTTCCCCGTAAGAAAATAATTAATGTCAAGGATGAAGTCTACCTCCCTTTATCATTCCACTGTAGACTGCGTAGACTCTTCCGTCGTTTTAATCTGCAAAACGACACCTCCGTCCTGCCCTTGATCCAACAAATCTTTGAAGAGGCTAAGAAGCTGTCTGACGAAAAACGACAAGCCGATGAGGTTACCTTTGCCGAAAACCCTTCGTTAAATGTTGCGAAGCTCTTTTCGTGCACAGTAAAAGCGCAGAGAAAAACGCAGCACCCCGTACTTTGAGACGCCTTAGGAAACCCAAAAGCTGACGCTAAGTTGAGTGCTGATAGCTTCAATGCTTTCTTGTCTAGAACGTTTAGTGAACATTCTGTCGCCCCCTTTCCTAACATCCGGGTTTGGACCGGTTACGTCCTCGAAACCATAAATTTTACCCTCTGGGACGTGACCGTAGCCATTCGGTGTTTTCGTCAATCTTACATTCCAGGACCAGATGGTATCCTGGTCAGCGTTCTAAAGGCGGATGCCAACGATATATTTCCATCCCTTCTGTATAAGATATTTAATCTTGCTCTTGAAAGTGAAACTTTCCCGATTTTATGGAAGGAAACGCACATATTGCCTATTCCCAAACGCGGCCGACCTACGTCATTGGCGACAACCATCAGCCCCACCTTAGCATAGACGGTCACGATCTAAATGTGCCCGGAGTTATAAAGGATCTGGGCATATCATATTCTAGTAGTCTGAATCTGTCAGAGCACTGCGCCATGATTGTCTCGAAAGCACGCCAAACTACACGGTTTATTCTCAGAAATTTCAAAACCATCAACAATAGAATCAGCCTCTATAAAATGTATGTCAGGCCTAGTCTGGAATACTGCTCGTTTCTATTTAGCCTTCTGCACGCTAGTGAACGAAAGAAGATAGAATCAGTCCAGCACTTCATTACAAAAAGAGTTTGCTATTCTATCTGACAATGCCTGTAAACCGGTATTAAATACAACTTTTATTTTTATTATTATTCATAACACCGAAACCTGTCCTACCAACAACGCTGTGAGCTTACAAGCTTGACCCGCTGTGGCTTCGCAGATTACAGAAGGGACTGTTTTTACTGTTTAAAATTCTTAACCGTTGTACATTTAACCCCTTACATCTCTGAGGCCTCTCGACTACTCTCGGCGCACCAGTCATCGGGATGATTTTTTATTTCTTCCTTTAGCATGCACCGTTAGATACCGACAGTTCTTTCGGTAAAAGCTATAGCAATCTGGAATAAACTACCTAGAAGTACCAAAATTCAGCAAAGCTAGCCCTTGTTTACGCGAACTGTCACTAGTTTTCTACATTCAGGACACCTTCCAAAACTTTTGGGTGCTGACTCTGTGGAAGCTCTCTTCGGTTCTGTTGGCGTTCACGGACTCTGAATCCTGTGCCGGACTTCATGCTGAGGGCAATATTGCTGGCTCTTCAGACCTCAATCGGTTTATTTCTCAGTTGACAGCGAACAGCCTCTCGCCGTCATACCTGCTGGTGCAGAATACCGAATCCGTAACACTGAATGGAGAAGTTCCTCACCGGGAACCTGTGTTAACGCATCCCTGTCCTGAACTTTAATTACTCAATAAGCTGCAGTTTTTTCTCCTGAAAACACCTGAAACAACAATCAGGAGTTTTTTTCACTGTCAGCTTGACCCTCTACTGTATATATTTTTTTGACCTTTCCTGTAAACTGGCAATAAATAAATAAAATAAAATAAAGTAAAAAGTCCTTTTAAGAAGGCGAACTCCCAGAAGTATTTAAATGTGCATTCGTCGCCCCGACTGGACTATGAAAACTACCACCCTTTCAATTTTAATTGTATAGCGTGTAAAATAATGGAGCATATTTTCAAGAGGCATTTAATGAGCTATCTGGAAAAAACCAAAGCTTATGCGATATTGAACATGGCTTTCGTCCGGTATTTTTATGTCACATGAGTGATCTTAATTCGCAAGAGAAGTGGATGATGGCCACAGGTTAGGGTTATCCAGTAGATGTCATATTTTTGACTTCAAAATGGCTTTTTGTAGCGTATCAGACAAGCTTCCTATACAGAAGATTTGGGGCGTACGAATTCGAGGAAAACTTTTCGATTGGATCAAGAGTGCCTTGTCTTTCAGAGTTCAGAGATTTTTTGAAGGAACCTCTTCCTCGGCATTGGCAAAAGTAGAAAGTTGTATCCCATAGGGTGCTGTTTTGGACCTGCTACTTTTTCTTATCTTTGTGAACGTTTGTCTCAATGACTTAGATCGTTAAGCTGTCATGTTTGCCGATGACATTAAAATATGTGCTAAAGTTAGCTGCGCTGACGACTCAGAAGGGTTACAAGCGAATATCGACGAACTGGGTACCTGGTCAGCCAGATGACTTCTTAAGTTTAATTTATCTAAGTTTTTGATCCTACACATGAGCGCCGGTAGAAAAGTATATATTAAGAACCATAACTTTATTACTGGCACTGTCTTAAAAGAGGTGGATACAAACAATGATCTGGACATGTGAACAACTGCGAATTTGATACCCTCAGAACACTGTAAGAAAGCAGTCCAGAAGGCAACATGAACGCTACATTGGATCAGGTGTGCGTTATAAATATTCACCCATGTTATCTTCAGAAAATTCTATGGCGTCTTCGTGAGACCACATTAAGATTATGGAATACCAGTCTGGAAACCGTGGATGAAGAAAGATGTTAACCACATCGAACAGGTCCAGCAGAGAGCAACAAAGATGGTCGGTGTTCTTAACGCTTTACAATTTCAAGACAGATTAAAAAAACTTGAGTTATTTCCTCTTTTCTACAGGCACTTAGAGTGTAGATTGCTCTGGACATTGCGGGTTATCCGGGGCAATGTCTCAGCCCTGAGATCAGAGGATTTCTCCGAGTTTGCACGCAGAAATCACCTGCATGTTTATCCCTACAAGTTTAAAAGCGAACGCATGTGATTGAACTTCATAAAGTTTTTCTTCAGCCAAAGAATGGTATGACCTTGGAACTCGTTAACAAGTGACACGGTTACCGCTGACAGCATTTCTGATTTTAAAGAAAGGCTTGATAGCTTGGTCAGAGGAGTTGATTGTGCTCGTCAGTTGGCCAACCTTTTTGAATAGGCAAACATGACAAGTCTCCGAGGTCACCAATACAAACAGAAAAGAAAACACGCCAAACTTGAAGTGCGGGCCAACATCTTTTCCCAACGGGTGATTGAAGAATGGAACAAACTGCCAGCTTCGGTTGTTCAGGCTGAAAGCGTTGAAATGTTTAAAAGAAGACTTGATGCATTTTTACTTGATGAACATATATTTAGTCGACAGCAATGATCGATATACTAAAACGACTATTGCCATGTAACGTTTGCTTGTTTTGCTAGCGTCTATCTGTAAATAGGGTTTTCAAAGGCTCTACCTATCTCCCTTATATATACTGAATTATATAACAAAAGATAGCTCGCAAAACATCATAAATTAAAGCCAACCTTGTAAAATCTTCATGGCTCTACCTTTCTTCCACACTTTTTCGCATATAACCGTGAAAACGCATTTTAAGTTATGTTATGCAGCGACTCGAAACCATTTTAAATGCCCACAATTTTGTATTGAACGTACAAATGCAATGACAAATTAAAATAAATAGGGTCATAAAGGACAATGCCTGTCACACAATGCCTGTCGGACAATGTCACACATGACGCCTCTCACTTTCTTGGCTAAAGTGCTCCGTTATGGTTATTGGCGACAACCATCAGCCCCACCTAAGCATTGACGGTCACGATCTAAATGTGCCCGGAGTTATAAAGGATCTGGGCATATCATATTCTAGTAGTCTGAATCCGTCAGAGCACTGCGCCCTGATTGTCTCGAAAGCACACCAAACTACTCGGTTTATTCTCAGAAATTTTAAAACCATGAACAATAGAATCAGCCTGTATAAAATGTATGTCAGGCCTAGTCTGGAATACTGCTCGTTTCTATTTAGCCTTCTGCACGCTAGAGAACGAAAGAAGATAGAATCAGTCAATCACTTCTTTACCAAAAGAGTTTTCTATTCAGAACACCGAAACCTGTCCTACCAACAACGCTGTGAGCTTACAAGCCTTGACCCGCTGTGGCTTCGCAGATTACAGAAGGGACTATTTTTACTGTTTAAACTTCTAAACAGTTGTACATTTACCCCCCTACATCTCTGAGGCCTCTCGACTACTCTCGGCGCACCAGTCATCGGGATGATTTTTTATTTCTTCCTTTAGCACGCACAGTTAGATACCGACAGTTTTTTTTCGGTAAACGCTATAGCAATCTGGAATAAACTACCTAGAAGTATCAATATTCAGCAAAGTTATCTCTATTTTTCGTGAACTGTCACTAGTTTCCTACATTCCGGACACCTTCCAAAACTTTTGGATGCTGACTCTGTGGAAGCTCTCTTCGGTTTTGATGGCGTTCACGGACTCTGTATCCTGTGCCGGACTGCTTGCTGAGGGCAATATTGCTGGCTCTACAGACCTCAATCGGTTTATTTCTCAGTTGACAGCGAACAGCCTCTCGCCGACATACCTGCTGGAGCAGAATACCGGATCCGTAACACTGAATGGAGAAACTCTTCACCATGCACCTGGGTTAACGCGCTCCTGTCCAGTACTTTAATTACTCAATAAGCTCAGTTTTTTTCTCCTGAAATCACCTGAAACAACGATCATGAGTTTTTTTACTGTCAGCTTGACCCTCTACTGTATATATTTTTTGACCTTGCCTGTAAACCGGCAATAAATAAAAAAATATGTCATTACGGCAGTCGGTTATCTGCCGTCCTCAGCGGTAGATATAATTTTTTTTGTCGCATATAGAGACCGTTTGCCAAAAAAGCACATTTAGGTAACTGTCATGAGGCGGTTCTTCGGAAACGGTCATCGAATGGTGTCATGGAGCTAGAGACCGTAACGGCGGCTGAACTAAACGTCGTGGGATTGCTAATATGGTAAATCATTATACGTTGAGTGATTTCGAGAAATACCTTTAGCTTTTCCTGGAGAAAACGTTCACTAGCACGAGGCTCTTTTTCCTCAATCGGAAGACACCGTCAGTATCATTAATAAATTTATTGCAACTTACCTAATACCAAATTAAAGTTTTTGATTTGCAATGCAGAAAATAGACTATAAATTTAATCTCTACTATGTTGGTTTTTTTAAACATATTCTGTTAGCTTATTTATATAAGTATTATTTGAAATTTTTTATTTGACAATAAAATCAACCCCCAGATGTCTTTCAAGAGTAATTAGCCTTCTAGCAGCATCTATTCATCAACAGTTTCTTACGGGAACCAGCGTGGAATGCAAATGATAAGGATACTGACTGATTAAAGTCTATTCCCTTTGTACATATTTCCTTACACTTCTCTTTTACCTGTTCTTCACTCAACTATAATATGTCTATATTTGCATTCGAGTGTTACATATCATCACAAGATTATAGTTAACCTTCCTACGTACTATTGTTTTGTCACTAAAAGTGGTCAATTTTAGTGTTCGTCGACAAACATCGCTGGAATATATCAGCGGCCTAAATCGCCAGGCTTTTTTTCATGGGACATGAAGGTTTCAACGTCATTTCTTTCAGCGTGGACGTGCAGAGCGCAGAAATTTGGTGTGGAAAATACGATATCCTGAAGGGGGCTGAAAATGCGAAGTAGGAGGTATTCCCTGCGCATTTTTCATGAGTCGGTATAAGCCACAGCTCTTTGCAAAAGCCCCGGTTAGCAGCCCCATCCTTCGCACCGTATGTCACCGTCAAATCATCTTGCTGTCCCGGGGGTTGAAGGGAATCTGCCGGGCAGAGGACGGGGTTGGGGACGGGGGCCTTGTGTAAAACGCTGCGCATGGGAGACGCCAAATTTTTGAATTTTTACCCCAAACTCTTCACGATATCATTTTTTAATTCCACTTTGTTGGCTTAAAATGCTTCACGCTGAACCCTTAGGGCCCACAGTATATAACACAGCTTTTTCGAGCCTCCGCTAAGGACCCTTTCTAAGATGTTGTTAAGGCCTTCAGTCTCTAGTTTTACTGATCCCTGAAAGTAAATAATATATTATTCTTTTCTCTATGAAATTTAAATCACCTGTTCAGGATCCTTACCGTCATCGCCTATGTGTCACTTTGACCGCGTCCACGTGTGATCCTCATTAAACTTTGACCTTCAGCATCTAGAGCATTACTCGAATGGTTGTCTGTACCCATATAAGCGGAAGTCTCATATGCATTGTTTTCGCTTCTTTTTTTGTCTTTCTTCAGCTAAATGCTGTGGCTTTCGATTTAAATGATGATGTCTTTTACCATATCCGATGGAAGGAAAAGGAAATTTCTGGGGTTCGTGGTGTTAACTCTGCTGACTTTTTTTAGCGAGTCGATTCTCCTTACGTCCTAGTTAAAACGATTTATAATGAATATTTCTCGTGCTCTCTGCCAACGTCAGTTAAAGAAAAAAACTACCAAGCATCTATAGACTCCGAAAAGAATGGTTCAATGCTTCTGAGGGAAATGTTCAATGCCGCACCTTGCACATACAAGGTTCATGGTTATTGGTCGTACGAATTGTGTCATGACAAGCACATCCGGCAGTACCGTGCTGAAGTTATATCGGCCGAGGTTTGCGTACAATTTTTAAAACATTTTTAGTCAACACAAATTGTAAAGGAATTCTACCTCGGATATAAACTGGGTATGCATAATTCCATATATTTTGTTCATTCCTATGTAGCACGTGAAGCCGACGCTGATACGAATTCATTAGAGGTATGCCCTTCATTTATTTATCTCATGTGTAGATATTCAACAGGGTTTGCGCTTATACCTCTTTTCATGAGGTCTTTTTGCGTGACCACTATTCTGCATGTTTTTGAAGTCTGCAATTTTCGTCTTCAACATTATACAACCTTAAGGCCTCTTCTTCCTCTCTTTCTTTGACAGCAAACTATTTAATTTAGTTCCTTTTCTGAACTCCATTCATTGTATTCGTAGTATTTTTATCGTTTATCATTTATTTAACCGACGCTTCACAAATGAACAAGTTTTGACACCTTGCGAAATTTTGGTGTACACGGTACGTTAGTTGAGATACGCAGAGTCTGTGTGAGTCCTTAGCTGCTGAAGCACATGTGTGTGACGCGCTCCATGGAAATTTTGCGTGGCGTCAACCTCTGTGTACCGGTTGTCTAACTCTGACAGGCCACTAGTTTATGGGCGAGTGGACAAAGAGGGAGAGAAGTGTAACCAATACTGCGATAACCTCCCGCCTTTTTTAGCTGCGTTGATACATCGAACGCCGTGATTCCAAAGGTTGCTACCTGACGGAACAAGTCAATGCTTCTTTACAGTTTGTTGACTCTTTGGCACCTCTCACTTCTACGAAACCCGACCCTGTGTGTGACACGTTATAAGGCGACATTGTCTCATGTTCGGTCTGCTTGACTCAGACAGGGCACTACGATATGGGAGAGGGATCAACGAAAAAAGTTGACCCACAGAGCAAGTGCTTGAGGTCCACACTCTAAATAACTGAACACGCTTTAAAACTAACATGGCACGTTGACCGTCGTGAATTTGAAGGTCAATAGTTGGTAGAATAACATATTCCTGCGTTGGGATGACGATCAGACTAGAACGCGCACCTCCAGCCTTTGTGGGGCCCGAGAGTCCCTCACTGAAGACTGATGACTGGATCTCGGATCTAGATCGTGTAAGGTGCATATGTAGCCGAGCTGGTTACCTCCAACCATTTTGCTCGCGTCCATTTCCCGCTTTCTTAACCTTGTCTTGCCATCGGAACTGGGTGAGCTTTTGAAGGGTAAAGTGAAGTTGATTCCTCCTCGTGTGGTGACGCTCAATCGCGTCACCTGTAACTGCCGACTATCACGTGATGCTTTTTCGCACTCCATTCGAATAAACCCCTTAAATTTTTTTAAATTTATTGCTTAGAAAATTTCCTCTTTGATATAATAATCACAAGTGGTTGGGGCACTCACCGATCGCGTTACGGAACACCCTCATCCCTTTGTGTCTTGGGGGTTAATCTTGTGCGCATCCGCTCAACGATTGGGTATGGCTGGCTAATGCCGGCTTATAAACTGGAAATGGTCATTTTATTCTCTCTTGTCTTTTTCGATAAGGTCTTTCTGTCTCTAACATATCCGCTATGTGAATCAGTCATAGTAGGATTATACGTCAATTCTAGAACTATAACGCACTGTATCTAAGAATGGGTTCCTGTTCTGAATTTCAATTTCGTAAAAATCTCGCTCGTGTTATATTTATTTTGAAATTATAATTTTGAAAAAAAAACAAGTCATAAAAAGAGCTGAAACTGTTTTCATTTGCAATAAATTATGTTTAATGCGACACATGAATATCCCAGGCATGCGCTGGCAACCTGCTCTAAGCGAAGTTTCGTTGATTTTTTTGCCGACTGCGTTAAGGGTTTTCCCGAGAATTACTCATAGTTTACATTGATGCAGTGCTAGATTTTCTTCCATCGACGAAGTATGTTGGGAAATAATTATTGTATCTATATGAATTTTAACACCCAGTATGCCACACATCATGTACGGGAGGAACAAGCTTGACGATTTTAACAGAGCAAGCTCGTGCAACTTGTAACGAAACTCTGTTCGGAAGAAGTTTATATTTTTGCTTTAGCGTGCAGACGCCACTCGTGTGCTCGATTTCGTACTATTCAGGTAGGAATTGAAGATCGTTTGACATTTTTATATTGACCTTAACCGAAATAGTTCTTTAATGGGCAGTGGAACTAGGATTTGACTTAAGAAAGCTGGTTATCTGTAGAAATTAACGAATGTTTACAACTTGCTGATTTTCCGAAGATATTTATAGAGGCTTAGAATACTCTGTCTCAAAACCGACCGACCAAATGGTTAAACGGACATCGAGCCCTGCTTGTTAGGCCCATACTAAATGAATAAAACTTGATGGTTAGACTATGACACGTTTTAATTACATAAAATGCGTAGATCGGCCACTGAAAGGAGTCAAGAAGAATGATATCCCACGGTGAAAATAGGAACCCTTATCTACTCCGGCTAACTGGTAGCTATTTTCTGATCGCAGTTTGCGACGTTCCTCGATTTTCCCATCCTTCATAATTTCTGCTTCCTCTGTTTACCACCTTGCTGTGCGCCTGCCCTTACTGTGCCCAATTACGCATGTTAGATTGAGCATCAGCTTCACGAGTTGTTTTCTCACATTCTTCTTTGAGTGCTTTTGTGGATTTGCATACTTTGCCTGACTGCTGGAAAAGCAAAATATAAACTCTGCACGTCCTGACCGTTTACTCGTTTGCAGTGTGCGTTATATGTTCTTCATATGATATATCAAAAAACATGACTTGAATAAAAGAAATAAGCTGAAAGGGTATCTGACCCTTGGCTCTTAAGCTCCTTCTTTGCTGGTTGCTTCAGGGGTCGGGCATGGATATGTGTACCCTTCTCTCTTAATTATAGCGAAAGGCCACCTGTAATACGTGCATGCTAGTAATGAGGCACCTTTTGGCAAAGGAACCTCTGTGTTCCGAAATATATACAAATAACAACTCGTACTTGTGCCGCACGCTTATTTCAACTCAGTAAAATTGACACAATATATTATGCTAGTTGCTAGGTAAAGGAGACACATATCCGTGCCCTGCAGGTTCAGCCTGCTGAACTTTCACTGGTTTTACTCCAAAAGGCAGCTTTTCCTTTCGCAATGTTTTGTTTCTGGCGCTATGCTGGTTCTGCTTCCCCGGTATTTTGTAGCTGTGTTTGTGTGATTTATATCCTGTCAATTCCCTTTTTTTTAGCCTGCCGTACCAAAATCCATTCACTTAAATGGCCGCGACCTTCCATACTACGAAAGCAAGTTCGATAATGGAACAAAGTGTGATTTAACTGGACAACCTCGTAAGGCGTCGGTTCTGTACGTCTGTGTCGAAAACTCAGTTGGTGATCTATTTCAGATAATGGAGACAGAGACGTGTGTCTATCAGTTAATTGTCTTCACAAACTCCCTCTGCAAGTCTCAAAAGTACAGCGTACGTTTGGCTTGGAGTTCCTTACGATCTACTCATTTTGTTTTTAGCGTCTACGTGCTACTTTTGCATTTTTTAGTTGAACATTCCAATTAATTTGTCGTTATAGTACCATAATGATCATAGTTGCGGCTTATCATACATTCTACGACCCACAGAAGACATCTTACGACTCAGGACCTTACAACCAATGGTCTCATGCCTCGGCTCTGATTACTGTGTTTGGAGTTTCGA
This sequence comes from Schistocephalus solidus, assembly GCA_017591395.1. Taxonomy (NCBI): domain Eukaryota; kingdom Metazoa; phylum Platyhelminthes; class Cestoda; order Diphyllobothriidea; family Diphyllobothriidae; genus Schistocephalus; species Schistocephalus solidus. The sequence continues at coordinate 34,578 of WEDG01002358.1, read as the reverse complement.
TACCTGGTTGTCTGGGTTTTTATTAATACTGAGAGATGCTTATGGACAGATTTTTCTTGAGTCAATGTCTTGAGCATTCAAGGCTTTTCTCGAGTCTCTATCCAAAAGACTTATGTTATTGTGCAACGTTTGCGCCAAAGACCGTATCTTAAAACTTGAGCTTTTTTCGCAGAATGTTGAAGTGTGCCTGTATTTGCTGTTGTCAAAACAGCGTGTCATATAAAAACTGGGGCCTCCGCATGGCCTGCGGAAGCCCCCATCTTTGAAACCCGATGGAGTCAAGCTGCGTTTCCTCGCCGTATCATTAATGTTTTACTTTCTTTAACAGTTGTCCAGTGTAGGAACGGTATTTTTAGATTCTGACGGTCCTGCCATGAGTCCATGTCGCCAGCGTGTATTCAGTACCCAGGTGAAGAATATACTGTGCCAAACTGCTAGTCGCTCAAGTAACTTGCGGTTATTTGTGGCTTTCCCATTTTGTCTCTATCTGGTAGTCGGTTCAGTAGGACTGCTCTTTGCATTGATCACATTCCGATAACCGCCTCGACTGGTAAGTTAAGCCAGATGAGAATAGTCGGTGCATCACCGTTCCGTTGAACTTCTTTGTTTAGTCTGGTTAATGGAGTACGTAGGAATCAGACGTGTTGTAGTGGACTTGGACTAGACTAAAGTGGTTTTTTTCATTTCCATGGAAATATTTGCCTATTGCCGATACAAGCGAAAATGCGGGTCCCAGGAAGTAAATGAGAAGAATTTAGACGTGATCGCGTCTACTTCTTCACATTTGCCTAGGTATTAATGCCAAAATATACAGTGACCCTCCAGGCAGGTTTTCACCCAAGTGCTTTCGGAAATCAAAGACGGCTGTTTCCGCGAGAAGACGAAGAAAATAATTGAGCATAAAATTTCCAAACTATTAGGTCCGTTATCGCTTCTTCTTTGGCTTACGATCCCCTTCGTTCTTCGTTGACTGCTCACCTTGCGAAGTTGGATTCCAGCTGTCACGCCTTCGTACTGGGTATATTTAGTTGTTTTAATTGAAGGCGTTTCCATTTGCTCCTCAGTTTCTAAAACTCGTGAAGCAGATATTCTCGCTGTACTTTTTGGCATGACGTATCCTTGCTGGCCTCAAAAACAAGTCTTGTTATTCTATGTGTCAATGCGTGTTGCCTGCTCCACGTTATTTCTCTGTACTGAGGAATATGGCGCTTCCTATGTGAATCGATTTTTGCTACTATCGTCACTGGTTTGCACCCAGCTTCACGTCTGCTCGTTCCAGTAAAACCTTTTTTACCCGTTTAGCACCGGAAACCCTATTCGAACGTAATTAGTTGTCAAGCCCATGATGAAAAATCACCTAAACAACCCCGTGCCTTGGAGGCCTTTCTAAAGGACAAGGTCAGCCTCTCTGAGGACGGTGAAGCAACTCTTGAAGGTATCTTCGGTAATGTGCACGTTAAGGGCTTGCAGGTACGTGTTTGAGCTTCCTTTTCTTTGGCGAGTTCCCATGTAGTGGTGTTGACTTCACTAAACTTTGTTCGAACCCTTTTTTTAATTTCTTATCTCCATTTATTCATGCGCTTGTACTCATTCAATCCCCTCTGAAGAGCAAATAATCTGCTATGAACAGAATGAAAACGTCTTCCTAGTCAAGATTGAAATTAAATTTGCCCTCCTATTCATGTTCTGCGTCATTCAAATCAGCCGGGAGCTTAGTATTGTAACTCGAGTTTTACATCGTCACTTCTTCAGTTAGCCGATGGGTCATCCATCAAGTACGACCGTGAATACAGTTTTTCAGATGGCACAGTAACGACTTACGCATTAATTGGATATGAGTGAAGGGAATTTTCGCGACGTCGTCCTCGCTCTTCCCCAACATACACCATGGTTCGCTTGCCACACAAGCTCATGGAAACTGGAGATGGCTGTGGGTGCGGTCACTGAGCAAACATCGTCCTCGTCTCCACTTTTATACAAACCCCCCGATTCCTTCAGCCATGTTACTCAGACTTCACGCACTCAGATATAATATCCATGTTAGTCGTAATAAGGGGACCGTACGGAGCCACTGCCTCCAGCGCCAAATTAAGTTACCAGATGACGGCTTTACAAACGGGTATTTGCAATCTGCAGTTAGTTATGACTGGCTGACGTGGATTTTAGGTGTTGGAATGTTAGCTAAGCCAGTTTCCTGTATATTTCATGCACAATTGAACCATATTATCCTTGATGCCGTTTGGTTCATGGTATCGGCTAAATTTTACCATCCTAAAATTGAGACATGCGCTTTCCGTGGTTATTTGATCGGTTTTTGCTTCTCTCCTCAGGTGGAAAAAGTACAGCAAGGGGGATCATTCGTTTACAGGGTGCGGACCCGTGATACATTGGATAAGAGCGCAGTAAGTCCCTCGAATATTCTTCACGGTAAGATTCGAGAAAGATCACCGGCATATTTTTTTCTCCATAGTTTATCTTGCATACTGCGTTTTAAGTACATAAAATATGAGTTCTGTCTGAGGTGTAAACTCACATGCACTGCAATTACTTCCAAGGTGTAGAAAATTAACCTGTCACGAATTTTGCTGATAAGCAATTAGCCTTAAAAATAGGGTGTTTAGTCATTCGGGACAATCTAGAAATTTGCCATCGCCTCCTTTTTCGATTTTCTCTATAGAAATCAGCAGAAGAGGAGTATGAAGAGCAAGAAGCCGATATAACAACATCACAGGAAGACCGCCAGCTACCTCCAAAAGTGGAAGCCGAGCAGGATCCGGCCAGTGAACCGCCCAATTTTGATCTTGAAGGTGCTCGTACTCGAGAAATACACTCATTTTTGCGTGGTTCAACCTGCTTGACTGGAGGCCTCGGTTGGTGGAAACATGAAGTGTGTTATGGCAGTAAAATCGTTCATTACCATGAGGTAATTCCAGCGTCAATTTATATCTATCATTTTTGCAGTATTTGAGGCCATGGCCAGAAAACTGTTAACTTTTTTGCTTTGCGATCACGGGTTTGGTATCTACAGTCCGACTAACATGATAGACGCTGCAAACATTACCAATTCTTCAGGCAAACCAGTCATCTCATGACCTCTCTCCGGACACCATTATGTGTACATTCTGTGACTTGGTTGTCTCTTGTCACTTTAAACGCTGTCAGCTCCTCTGACACTACCACTGACGCCATTCGCACTCCTAGCTAGAAAAATCTGCCTCACCCCACCCTTGATGCATGTTTGAATCATGGATAGTGCTTATCACCAATGTATTTTGGCTTATTCTTCTCTTGAGAGAGAGAGAGAGAGCTACGCTTTATTTTGAAAGTAAAATTCCAAAACTTTCAGCAAAAAAGGTCTTCAATTCACCGCGAAGAATCGTCCTCGAATGCGTCTCAAAATATAGATCAATTTGGACTTCCTTCAAAATCGTACCAGTATCGTGCTCATTTTTGTTGTTCGAATAAACAAAAAGGGTTAAAATTCGGTATATAATGGGTGAAATAGGCCAATCGACGTACATATAAGAGGATTTACATGCGAACGGAGTGCAGAAAAAATGGTGGCTCAATTTCAAAAGCCCGCTCGATTGGAGCAAGACAGAAACCCTTATCCGCTAACTGGTTCTATCTAAAAAACATGAGGGCAGTAAAGAAAACTTGTGACAGTTTAATCTGGAAAGACCCGGGGCTAACAAATTGATAAGAGAGACTTAGACGCAGAGCTATGGTGACTTTATTTTCGGCAAAAAGTTTCCGTACCCTGTGTTTCAAAACAAACGAAAAGTAATCTCTCCTGTTTTTGAGGTTGGCGATCAGCGCCCCTTCTCATTTTATTCCACGAATGGGCAGATCATCGTCACGCTAAGAACGTCATCAATTAGCAAAAATAAGCCACAAACCTACTTGGTGTAAGGAAAAGAGTCCGGCTCCTACATTACGGGGGTAAGATGTTCTCCGATGAGTGGAAATAGATAAAATGTTGATCCACAACTTTTGGTCCTCCATGCCCTACAAGTACTGCACACATTTGGCGAACCACCGAAGAATCTCGCTGCTGAACATCGCCGGAAAGATCTTCGCCCGAATTCTGTTCAGTCGTCTGAATGCTCACCTGGAGCAAGGACTGCTCCCAGAAAGCCAATGCGGCTTCGGACGACACCTGCAAAAGAAGTGCCAGGAGATGCGGACTCACCTGTACACTACCTTTGTGGACCTGGCGAAAGCCTTCGATACGGTGAATCGCGACTGGCTGTGGAAAATCATGCAGAAATTCGGCTGTCCTGAATGGTTCACGTATATTGTCCGTCAGCCTCAAGACGGGATGATGACGTGCGTTACTGACGACGGGACAGTATCCGAAGCATTCGCAGTGACCAACGGCGTAAAGCAGGACTGCGTCCTTGCGCCTACCATCTTCAGTCTCATGTTATCTGCCATGCTACTGGACGCCTACCGTGACGAATGCCCCGGGATCCGCATCGCCTACCGGATGGGCGGCCGACTCCTCAACCAACGGTTGATGCACGTCTGCTCGCGTGTATCCACGAACTTCTCTTCGCTGACGACTGCGCACGCAGTGTAACGGCAGAAGAGGAAATGCAAAGGAGCATGGACATCTTCGCTGCCGCCTGTGACAACTTCGGACTTCGCATCAACACTGAGAAAATTGTTGTGATGCATTAGCCGCCGCCCAATACCACAGCTAACCTCAATGCCAACGGCGTCCAATTGAAGTCTGTGGATACCTTCACGTATCGGGGCAGCAATCTCTCCCGCAGCACCAAAGTCGATGATGAGATCGCCAAAGCCAGCCAAGCCTTTGGACGCATGCAGAACCTGGTCTGGAATCGACACGGTCTCCACCTCAGCACCAAACTCAAGATGTACAAAGTTGTCATATTACTGACGCTGTTGTATGGAGCGGAGACGTTGACGATCTACTAAAAGCAGGCGCAGAAGCTCAACCACTTCCAACTCAGCTACCTCCGCAGAATACTAAAGCTGAGATGGTAAGACAGGATCCCGGACATGGAAGTGTTGGAACGAACAGGCCTTCTCAGCATCTATGCTCAGCTGAAACAACTGCAACTGCGCTGCAGTGGCCACCTTGTTAGGATGGACGACGAAAGACTACCCAAACGACTCTTCTATGGAGATGTTGTCACGGTTTCTCGTCGACAAGAGGGTCAAGTACGACGCTACAAGGACATTCCGAAGACCTCCCTGAAGCAACTGCAGATAAACCCGGTGACCTGGGAGGACCTCACCCGGAACCGACCGGCCTGGAAGATGACAGTGAAGACAGGGGTATCAATCTACGAAGCCAACCGGATCGCCGCCGCCAAGGCTAAAAGAGCGGCACGAAAGTCACCTGCGCCCCGGACCAACACCACTAATGCCCGAACCCTTCCAATATGTCCGCGCCGTCAACGCACGTTCTACGCGCGAATCATCCTAGTCGGACATCTTCGGATGAAATATACAACAAAAAGCCGACAATTCCAACTTTTACGTCAAATTCTGCCATCCCTCCTTCGGACCCCCCACCCCCCACTCTCACCCCTGGCACCAATTCCATTACTCCCACCATCATAGAGACCACATCCCAATACTCATCACCTGTTACTCCCACCACCGCAACCGTCGCCACCACCACCACCACAGGCGATGGATCTCTCCTAAACTGTCCTCATTGCGACCGCACATCTCACCTCACGTATCGGCCTGCTCGGTCACTTGCTAATCTATCGTACAGAGACTGGCGAACCAGTGCCTGGAGCATCAGCCGATAGCAAAAATCACCGCCTCCACTGTCCTGGCGCATTCACTCATCTCATGGGCATATTCGGTCACATGCGCATCCATGACAGTGGAATTCATTACAATGCCCACAACACAGATACCTCATGCAACCCTCCGCTCCTGCCATTCTTACGGCCACTGTAAACTCCACTAACACGATCAACATCTCCCCAGCCCCTCCTGATTTCTCCTGCCCAACCTGCGCCCGCAAATTCAAATCACGCATCTGCCTGATCGGTCACCTGCGAATCCATCGCACGGAGGCTGGTGAACCAGTGCCTGGGGCTCTGACATACAGTCGCAGTGCCCACCTCCGCTGCCGTCACTGCTCCCGCGTCTTTACATATCGCATGGGCCTATTAAAACACACGCACCTCCACGACAACCTTCGGTAAACCACCGGAGGCTAAGCCACATCAGCGCACACTACTTTCACCAATAAATACAAAACACCGTCACTATCATCATGTACTTGATAATATCACGGTCTCCGAGAAACCGTGGCTCTCAAGGCTGCCAATCTGACGCTTACACCTGACCACGCCGTTGACCCAGTGTATGTGTTGTGTGTGATGAGTGGCTGACCAGTAGACTGGGAGTCAGAAGATGATGACTCCTCCATATCCCCTGATTTAGTGAATCCTGCTGTGTGCGTTATGGGGGTCAGTTCGTGCTGTGGCGCCTGAAGACGGGTACGCTGACCCGTCAGCCAATGCGCCCACGTCGTAAATTGGGATAGTCAATTTCTTTTTATCTCCTAGGCAGCTGTTTCCGAAGCTCCTGATGAGCCCACGTTCCTAATTGAAAACCCTCTGTAAGATAAACGTTTGCAGCCTCTGAACTCCAGGGCGGTCCTATACCTGGGCATCAACCTAACATTGGAATTTGCTGGAAGGATAACTATCTTAGGCGACGCTGCGGTTCAACTGCAGCTACTGCCTACTGCCATCCACTCGCACGTTTGATGTGTTTTGATTCTAAAAAATGCACATAGTTCTTCTGTGACTTGCTTAGACCATCTCGTACCTACTCTGGTTCATGGGTAGTCTCCCCTAGTTGCGCACGTTAATATGCACCTGTCACCTTCCCAACACATAAGGTATCGTACCGAACTTAAGGTCAGCCTTTTCGCTATTCGTGCCGCTGCTTGCCGCATTCATCATTTGCTATTTTGTATTCTTTTTTTCCCGCCTATAACCGTTTCTGCGTCACAGGATCCAAATACAAAAGAACGAACCGAAATTGTACTTGGTACATGGTCAAAAGACGTCCATATGAAGTGGATCCGTCGACATGTTAACTACAGGCCTCACTCCGATCCGAAAAAACGAACGTGAGCCTTTCCACTAACTTCCTTTTTGGTGGATATTTTTATTGTTCATGCTTTAAAGGTTATCCAGGAGAATCCGAAAACTGCCTATCACGCATGTTTAAAACTTCACATCCTTGCTCAACTCCGACACCGAAACTGGCATCCTTTGCACTGCGAGATGACTACAGGTTGTTCAACCCTGACTTCGTTGCCGTCTCCCAGTTTTCGTCTCAGTGTTTGGTAATTTTATTATGATCTCAAGCAAATGAACGTTCGGCAGCAGACTGAAGAGAGTGAGTAGGTGTGGCAGCGAATACAGATGATTAGCCAGAGCCACGCGCTCTCTGGATGTCTCTTCGAACAACTTAAAATCGCTGACTATTTCCTCTACTAGGTTAGTAAGTTTCAGGTTCGGAAGGCAGATTATGCAGGCCAGACCGAGGTGTATGGGTGTGTACAAATGTCCACCAGCTTCTTTGTGGCCATACGTGTTCGCACTGGTTAAGTACGCCTACACTAGTAGCCTCTCAAGTGAATTTGTCCGCTGCCTGGGTTCCACTGGCTTGACGGCCAACCGAAAAAAGCGGACATTTGTGGCATAGTCGTCTGTGGAGAGTCTTATGTTCGTGCAAGCCCTCGATTTATAATAGTGGCGTGCCAATTCGGCAGCGATTATTTGGGGCATGGTTTTCAATCGCAAGGCATATAATGTGAACGAAGGAGCCGTCGAAACTTGTTCCGTTTTTTTAAATTTTACATTCGAAAACGTCTACATTTAATCCAGACCAGTATTTGTCAATAAATTAGTCCTCCATTATACTTATTGCCCTCTGTTGTTCCTGCATAACAGGTAAGCTTGTTTTACCATCTCATCAATTTCCTTCGATTAATTTATTGGACCCTTGCTCTTGTCCATGTAGAAAAGTTTCTCAGTACTATGGGGGTGGTGACCTCTGCGAAGACATTAAAACTCGCCGATCGGTCGTGCTAACACTTCAGTAAGTCCACAGGATATCTTTTTTCAGGTAAAATGTTCGTTATTTCATCCGCCTATCATCTTTGTGAACACGCTGTTTTTACTGTCGTTCAGTTTAGTGATCGCATCTTTTTAACTTCGATTTTTGCACAATTTTCCTAAGTTAGCAGTATCTTGAAGCCCTTCACTTTGCTTTGATCATGCTCCTGCTTTTTATGGTCACCGTTGTTTTTTAACTTCTTACAAGTTCTGTCTGTTTTAGATGCCAGCCAGCAGCCACGTCAACTGTGCAGTTGTCATTTTCGGAACCTAATGCATGCCACTACTCGATCACCGTGAGTGGTTTTACATTTAAGAAAGAAGATTTTGTATAGGTCGTAGGGGTTTTAATATGCTCTGAATGCTTCGAATTGATATGAACTTATTTACTTATTGATCCACAAAGTGTTAATTTGAACGTCCAAAAATTAAGCGGTGCGCTCGCCGTCCACTGCCTCGTGGTCAGAAATATTAAGGTGCACGGAAGAGGTGTTCACCGATGTGTTTATAGCACAGGATGTTGTTGTCCTGTTGTGTCTTGGAGTTCCAATCTAAAACACCAAAATGTATTCCTTCTGTTTTATCGCTATATGACTGTCTACTAGTACTCCAGATAGGAGATTCAAGCATCAACGAGGTGGGGTAGTTCATTGCTGCAGCCACAATAGCTAACATTCCTCAGGTGGTATATGATGTTTGGCCGAAGCTGTAAAGCACAAATAATAAACTACACCCAGTTAACCCGAAATTATGGTTATCCTACGTAAAGGATACATTTTTACTGTCAAAAAGATTGACAGCGAAGGCTAGTGTGACCCTATTAACCTGCAAAGAATGCTTGTACGACCCGCCTAACGAACATAATCGATGACTAAGCGTGTCATGCAGGAACGTTGGCAATAGGGTAGGGGTAGTTTAAAGGGTTGTACGACATTGGCAATGAAAATAAATTTATATGCCCACTATCATCATTCAGGTGAGGTGGTTTTTTAGCACTGAATAAGAGTATAAGCATCCGTTGTCAAACGATCTACTAGGACTACTCCACTACAGCCTTAGCTTCACTTTTTACTGAAATTCAATTTACGCTCGACACAAATATTGACGGATAACAACCATTCATAGATGTCTTTTTACACAGGTAGACTTGTGAAAGGCTGTAAACCTTAGTTTAGCGAAAGGTCATGCTCTGAGGTTATATTATGTGTTAGGGGTAACTATCTCGTCTCCCATAAACGCAACTCTGTCAACAGTTTGCAAAGTCGAACCAAAACTCACCTTTCTGACGAAGAAATTTATTGAACAGAAATAAAATAATTTTTAAGCTACTTTCCCATAAAGGATATCCTCCTGACCTTGTCAGTCGATGCATGCGGCAAAACAGTTCAGGGCGAGTTGGATTTATGGAGCTACGACCACGCAAACGCCAAACCCACTGGCTGGCGAACTCTCCCATATGGGAAGAATGTATTTGAGGTCGTCGAAAGACAGCGGAAACAATTCCCGTACACGTAGAGCGCAAGCCTACAAGTACTTTGCGCACCGAGTTTGTAAAACCAAGAATATATTTAGCTATTTAAACAGGAATTGCGTACAAAATACCACGTATCACTTGTAAAGAAGTCTAATATAGCCCAGCCGGAAAATCTCTCCACCTGTATACCTGAGTACCGGCCATGTATGAACACACTGGACACGTATCTACACGAGAGAAAACCCGCATCGTTGGTGCCTGCCTAATAGAGAAGGACCGTGAGCTCCTAGAGGTAATGCGCTCGGACGAGGCATGCATCAGTAGGCATGTCGATTTAGATGCCACGTACAAATGGAAATAGGTACAGTCCATATTAAGTGCTTAACTGACTACATTTGATGTCTATTGGCACAAGTTTCAGTCACCAGTAGAATCTTTCGTTCGGCACAGTTTAAGGTTAACTGTTTTTGTACATTGCCCATTCTCTGACAGCGAGTTGAGGCGTCAGCTGCGAACGTTTATCCAATACCGATTATTTTCCTTCAAATATAGCTTTATCCATTTCTAATATATTTCCGTTGATAACTCATGCCCATTAAGAAATTCGGAGTTTTTAAAGGCCAACACATGTCGAGATAACCTTCATTCACACTTACGGTCACCTATGTGTCCGACATTGAACAACAGACGAAAATAAGTATTTAAACAAAAAGGTTCTTCACTTCTCAGCGAACTTAAATAAACCAGAATATTCCAACTAAGATAGTAAACTTGTCCTTTACAATAACCGAAGAGAATGTGCTTTCCAAGTGCATGAAAACACAAACTTCTCTATTCGAACTACCTAAAGTATGCATTCATCGTATCATCAGAAAATCTAATCGAGGAGGAGCGGTTTCCAAGCCTCTTAAACGGAAATCACACGAGCAAATTAAAGTTTTAAAGACTATGTCTGCTCAACTGTAATTTTGAATAAGGCCGACTACAATGAAAAGATGCTATCATTATTGGAAGGTAGATCAACCTGTAAGTCTCTTACCATGGACCGTACAAAGCGCAGATTTCACCCGTTGATCAAATACTGAAGTTCTTGTAGGTAAGAAGCAACCACTAATCGTCAAGACACATGGACTGCTGAAAGTTCACAAACCCAACGTACTACTACGACCATAGTATCCTTAATCGGCGCACCCAATTATACGATTTCTAAATGGCTATTGCACAAACTCCATCCATTAACAAAGGATTATCAAACTTCAATCGAGATTTCTATATAATTTCTGGATTAATTACTAAGACACAATTGCAGCGGATGAAATGAGGGTGTCCTTCTACGTAGTCTCTCTCTTTACGTACATACCATTGGATTTGGCAATGCAATGTATGGAAGAACTGCATTCCTATGAAATGGTTGTTCCTGTATCTGCTTTCCTTAAACTCCTGGACCTATGTCTAGAAGCAAACTTTTCGTTCGCACAAGAATACTAGCACTATTAGAAAGGGGCTCCGATGGGTTCATCCATTTATGACTACGATGCACAACTCAGAGGCTGTAGCCCTACCCTTAGTTAACCCCAAACTGTGCGTACACTATGTAAATAACACTTTTTTTATGGTGAGGGGTGATCAACGGGAAACGCAGCACTACGTTATTAACTCAGAACTGCTAGGAATCGCCTTCATACTCGAAAAAGACGTTAACAACAAACTCCCGTTTCTTGATGTCCTCGTAAAGCAGAAGACGGATGGGACATTTTATACACCAGTTTACTGCAAAAAAGCTTATGTGGAAGTTATGTTACGTTACATAAGCAATCAAAACAGTTCGGTGATGTCAACCGCGTGCTTCAGCGGGAACTTGCGCGTGAGTTAGTGTTAAGTGATATTAGACATGTGCTGAATCTATCGCAGTCTCTCTTCCCTCACCCATCCGTGCCCGGTGTCATGGCAGAGTTGAAAAGACCGGAGACGGGGTCAGGCACAGGTTGTTCGAGAGGGAGAGGAGAGAGCAGCCACCCTATTGCTCACCAAAGGAGTGCTGGTAACAGCCTACTTAATCGATGAGAGACCTGCTGCTCGCAGAACGAAGGTTATCCAATGGAAATTAATTATTTGTTCAAACTCGTCCAAAAATGGCTGTTCTGGAGATTGTGTACGCCGATGCATGAGGCACCAGAAAAAGGTAAGAGACTAGGTTTTTCCGATCAAGTACCAAAACCGAAAAACTGGCGAACACCTATTGACATTTAAAACGTGTTCAAACTCGTTGAAAGCCACCCAACTAATCAGCAGGTACGTGTGGCGCACCAACCGACGACTACACTACGCACCCAGCGTGTACACCCCAACGATGGGGCTGGTTATTTAGATAAAAGAGAAGTGTTCTACACGATTCCATGTGACGTCTGCAATGGAGTTTATTGTGGGCAAAATAAAAAATTCGCCCCTACATGTCTACGTGATCATCAATTTGCAGTAAAGAGGTGAAACCATTTGTCGCAAGTCACTATGTATGCGTGGAAACTGGGTGCAAATTCGTTTCGTGCAAAGTGCGCATCGCTGTTGTCTGTCCCTATAGGAAACATTGAGAATTTCTGGAAGTCATTCCGTGTTTTAATTAACGTTTGGTTAAGCTTCGCACTTGCTCTTTCGTTGAATCGCATCCGGAGGGTTTGGTGAACTTTCGTAAGGGCGACACAATGGTTTATGGATCTTGTCTCCATGTGCCAGGCCTTGATTGTTTCTCTGGCTACGTGGTCATTTCCTCGACCCAGGATTTTAGCGTTCTGAACGACGGTGAGCCCGGAGTCTGTGCAGTATTCTGCCACCATAGGCAATGGATCATTCTCCTCACTGTGTTTATGTGTTCTTAAACACGGGTCTGAATTAATTTGGCCCATATGAATTATTCAATTCCGTAAAAAACACATATTCTTCATCCGTCCCTGCAGTATAGCTGGCGATGACTAAGGGCAGAAGTTGCCACTTGAGTTTCTATTATTTTTGTCGGTGTATCTTCCGCTTCGTTACTTTCCCTCGGGTCACTTTGTGAGGGCTATATATTGGAGCTGGAAAGCAAGCAGTTGGCGAGTATGTCCCGTATTGTAACGAGATCGCTTAAGACCCCATTCCTCCACGCTGATATCTACTTAAAATGTACGTCTCTTAATAAATCTTATTTAACCTTCATCGTTTACTTTCCCAAGATTACAGCAAAGACGTAGAAAATCCTGTGAAAATCTTTTCAATGGGAAAAAATTGTCTATGTGCAGTAGAATATCTTTTTCGTCTGCAGTTAGATCATAAAATTCCCGATTAACGAAGTGCGACTTCCTTCTTTTTGTGGCACTCTTCATGTGTATCACTGGTGCTAATTTTTCAGCATCTGTTCAAATTTTGAATATTTCTAAACCCTCTTTTGAATGTGTCTTTGCTTTGTTAACTAAGTGTGTATTTATTTGTTTTTCCTCCATAGTTGGAGAGTTCCTTGTTTTGTGACATTGTGAAGCAATCGGACGAAAATGGTATCCTTCCCCTGCCGGCTTAGTAGCCAACTTGGCCGCGCCCGATTTGGTGACTTCCCTTGCCCAGATTTAGGTGTGTTTTACCCCCTTCAACCGCGGATGCGTACATCCCCGTCGCCTTGTGCCTTGCAGTTGCTAACCATTACTCCTTCTTCATTGAATTAGTCTTGTTTTATGACTTCTTTCACGTATTGGCTGTATTACGATTTCCGTCGAGGGGCGTGCTGTACTGCCTTTATTGTTCATGCATCGTTTCATTATCCTTCTGTTTCACTATGTTTTATTTGTAGCCGGCTACTTCAGAAGTCCCTTGGTTCGTCAATTTGTTTCGATAGCCCCTACGGAAAAATATGATAGCGCCGAGTTTTACAGCTCATAAGTCTTATAAAAATATCATATTGCAACACGATACTAGAAAAATCGCGAGTTCCAGAGAGTGGCTGAAATGGAGATTCGATTACTCGAACAGAAATCTTATTCCCTGACGCTTTGGATCCTCACAGCAATCATAATTGTTGTCAACTGTCTTCCAGGGCTGATCTTTTCGCTCATATCGTGCCATACTGTGGAACTCTTGGGTCGTAAAACATGCACTGTCAGTATTTGCCATTGCTTTGTTGAATTAACCTACGCAGCATTCTCCTTTGTTTGGATGTCCTCCAGAAAAATTTGGTAAATTATACCTTGACCGGGAGGCGTTGGTGGTCTCTTAGCCACGATTCTCGCCATTATCATTGACTTTCCGCAGCGTTTTGGCGCTTTCGCCTCACTCGCAAAGCTTTAGACTGCGCGCTTACATCGTCGCTGTTGGACTGCGTAAGCTTCTGTACATTTGTTTTGATTGCGCTGCGAAAACATGTTTCCACATCGGCTTTGGAGCACAGTCCTTTGCTTGAGCTTGCAGGAAACTGAGCAATCAAACTACTTAAAAAATATGAAAGGGTGCAGCAGCATGGAATCCAGAACAGATTTCCGCATTGCTTAGCTCGTCAGAAAGAAACCCATTGGGCCCTAATGCCAAAAGGCTTGTAGTTAGTTTCCTGCTGTTGGCGAACGGAAACCAACGAAGCCGAGGTCTTGACGACAACTAAGGCCATATAATTGTTATCATGCGGCGAAATTTGCTTTCAGTCTACCTGCCGACCACTGTTCGGTCACTCCAGAGACAACTGCAACTTGAACGCGATAAAGTGAGCGTCTACCATCATTGTACAAAGTTATTGAATTGTTAGTTCCTAGAAGTAGATCGTTAGGAAGCATCGGGTGCTAGCATCTGTCTGGTTTGGTCCTTTGGAGTAGCATAAGAAAAAGCTAGAGTCCTTTTCATTTTGAATGTGTCGTTTAGTAAAAGCCTAGTTTTTGTAGCATACGAAATTGATAACTTTCCTGGACTGTTCGGCTTTTTCGCGAAGCAGAATTTTTCTGCTTCTCGCCCTGGGTTTGCATTCGGGTGTTTTTTGTCCCGAAGGGCCTTTAGTGAGTGAGGATGTTTCGTTTCTGCTGTTGAAGCGTTGATTGACTGCAAGTCAATCGGTAGCTATCAATTTTCTTTTGGTGAAATCCACATAAATCAAGAATATGATGCCGGGCTGTGATCGTGACCAAAAAACGCTCATCGTTGGGTCGGAAAACCTAGTAGTAGGAATATAAGCGGGGTTTTATAGGGTTGCATAATGAATAGGGACAATTCGGGATAGGTTAATTATCAGTGGGACAAGTCTCATGTCCAACGATGTTTAACGTCAATTCACCTTTTCAGTTTGTTGGATTATCCCAAAGCTATTTACCCATCATTTAAGTTGATCTATCGTTATTGTTCCTCTGAATTTACTGAGGTAGTACACACTGAATCCTCCTATATAGCCTACGACGATAGGGTTCTTCGCTCCATGTCATTTGCCCTGAATTTTTTTACGGTAAAAAGTGACATGGGAAAGTACAATGCCCACCTTAAATGTTTGGCGTCAAGTGGATGGCACAGTCGATCAACACGCTAGTCGTTCTTGTGTTCTAATTTGGGCAGACGTGTTCAAAATAGTTGGGCTGGCCATCTTAATTCGGCGGTTCGTCCATTGCGGGAAATGCTGACAACAACTGTCTCAGAGGGGATGTGGTGTTGACTTGCATTTAAATGGCGTACCGTGAAGTTACCTTGCCCATTGCCTGCCTCAATGCACACTTCCCATACCTACCTGCCCAGATGGCAAAGGCCCAGGTGACTGTAGTTGTGCTTGTGAGCGGTGGTTGAAGTACCCCAACACTTTCCATAGGAATGAGTCTCCTTAGAGGTTTTTCAGCAGTAAATGCCATAAGAGTCGCAGTTACAAGGAGCCACTGCAGTCTGAATCGATCCATATTAAGATCTCACTTTTCCTTTGACTGATTACCTCCTAAACCAGAACTTTTTACATAGCAAGCTAAGGTTCGTTTTATTTTTCGTACGCAATTAATGTGATGGCCTGAATTCTCATCCTTTCTAACGTCCATTCCGGGTCCTAACAAATGGTGGTGGATTTGAGTGCAGTGGCGAATGGGACGGGGAAACCTCTGTCTGTGTATACTATATGCTTGCTCATCTATCGTTTCTCGTCGACCAACCTTCCCCAAAACGCAGATTTTATGTAAGCGTCACATGCGCATTTCACATACAATGTCCTTGCCACCAACGGGGGTGTGTATTGCATTATCCAAGGGGTCTCGTGTCCAGTGGCCCATGCTGCGTCGGTCGAGGGGCGATGTGTTCAAGTGGCGCTTGGGCATCCACGACTATCAGGACGCACGTGCATATGTGAATTGAAGTCGATCAAGTGTCTGCAGGTCTACGTGTCTGAAACCGCTCGCTGCGACTTTTCATGACCTTTAGGCAGTGAAACTTAAGCTAGGAGGCCGGACATCGATGGCATATTTGAGCGTTGGCTACGGGGGACACCTGGACTGCTCACCCTACTCACGCTTGTGTTTTCACACAATCGAATGGGCTCACACGATGTGTGAATGTCCTTGGAAAATGTGAGTAGGTAAAAGGGGCATCACGAGTGTTGGTCGGGTTGCTAGGACGGATTCATTTCATTCATTATGATGTATTCAGCGGTGACTGGATAGAGGTTAGTTATAAGACCGGAATGGGGTCATAATTTTTTACTCGTTTCTTACATCATGTTCTGCGTCCTGCATCCTTCCCGTTTTGGTAGGTGCGAAGATGCCCAGCCAGAGTGAACTAGGACTGGGACTTGATGTTGGATGTGGTCCTTAGGTTTTGTGGAATTTGGTGTGGATTGATCGTGTTAATATCGCTATGGAGGAGTCCCATTAAATAAGAGTGGGACTTGACGTCATTTGACTGAATATGCCGACATGCGTTGGCCTTTTTTCCTCGGTGTTGCGATCTTTGCCTTCACTTTAAATATATGGTTGGATTCAAATACTGTTGCTTTACTTTTCGCGGCAGTAGGCTGAGCCTGTAGATCTCGCTCAAGGGTTACGTAGGCGCATAAGGGAGGCCCTCAGATTGTTCACTTATGGTCAATCTAATATAGTAGGTGTCCTAACTCATGAAATCTGGTGGATTTCATGAGTTATGGCCAGTTTCGCGAAATCAGCGAACACTGCGTCCACCAAAATTTTACATCAATAAAGAACTGATCGTTAGGAAATATATGGCTTTTTGTGGTTTACAAATTAATATTACATTGGCTAGAAACGCTAATTTTTTAGAATAGGTAGAGATAAGGAAAATGTGAAAAATTGACCTAGTTGAGTAAACTGAAGTTTTAAATGTATAGGAAGCCTGACCATGCAATTAAACGAGTGGATGAAGCAGAAAAAGCCGAATTACTTTTGAAAATAGTCTTTTTCATAGTTTTGCATATACATATTCCTCTAGGTTAGGCGCAACGTTAAGTATGGCCGTCATCAATCAGCCTAACATGAAAGTGTATATTCCAACACCGTTTCACAAGAATTGGTAGTTTTTCTTCCGTTTATACATTGTCTTAGATTCTTTTGACCAAGGCAAGCCTTTCCTGTAAGCCACCGTAACTACGTCATCACAGAATGATGCGTTGGGATAGCCCACTTTGCCATCAGTAGGACGTGACCATTCCATAACTGTTGAAACTATCTTATTGTAGCATAGGTGTTGAAAACGCCAGTTGTACGCAGGACCCGTATGCTCGACGTCCTATTCTATAAATTCACCTGTGCTGGCACCTCAGACAAAGATAGTTCCGTTTCCTTGCCTGACTTCGGTACATACTTCACGTCTCCGGGCCGTAGAGTTACACAGTCAGGATGCAGCCCTCGATATGCATTTTGAATCGGGGGATACCACAGTGACTACAGACGAAGTGTTGTAGGCTACAGAATTCCTGGTTGCTTTACAAGATCCGACTCTTACTTTCTTCACCTACTGTGATGGTTCATGAAACGGTACTTTCGAGGGTCGCAAATTTGTCAGTGAGTGTGGAACCATTGACATTGGCACTTAGCACTCTTTCGTTACATATTCCGTCTAGTGCTGATGGATGCATACCCAATGTCTTTCTTTGCTACAGCTAGGCCCGCGTCATCAGCAGTAAAAAGTTCTCCGCTTCTATGCATGTTCCCCTGTGTTTTGGTACTCAGAGTGCAGTCTGCGAATTCGAAGCTATAAACCTTAACCTTTGATATTTCGTATAAAACAACATATTTTTGATGTTTACCAATCCCGAGTGAATTCTAAAACTAATTCGGATTTCAGGTCGCCAGTCACACTAAGTATCTTATTGAGGTGAAAAACATAAGAATGGAAAGGACTAAAGCGAAAACAGCCCTACCCACAACATTTATCGCTGTAAAGGCCTCAGTGTCGATCCATTCGGGACTCGGCTTCATACCGTCGCACAGGTGTAACTTGGGAAACTTGTCCTGAACATATGAAATGCAACATGTTCCAAAATCCACTACGGTCCAAAATATCCGGGATCATTATTAAAATCGCAAAAGTACTAATGAGCTGGTCCAAATAGCTCAATAATTTATTGTTATTGCCTTTCCATGCAGATAATTGTGTGTAACACCAGCAATCTTCACAGACCAACGATTACACCTTACCATCCGGGATCCGCGCGAAAAGAGGCCCCAATACATTCACAAAAATTTGGTGGTTTTGTGGTCTGTTACATATCTTAACAAAAAAATACAACTCCATGAAAAGGAGAAGGATAAGAATGTGCAAGCATCTGGGAAAGAATGTAAATATAACAACGGTCGTGTAACATAATAGAGTAGTAAAAGATAATGGAGAATAAAGAATAGATCAAGTGAGTTTCTAAGCAAATGTTAATATTTATTCAAAACAGTAAGTTAAAATTAATAATTTTATTGAGAAATCTCAAAAAAGTATTTGAAAAATATCAAACAATATAGAAAGCGAAATTTAATACTTGCAAAAGGTCTTTTTTAAGGAAAACCAAATATTTTCTCTATTAATGATTAATTGGTAGGTTGCTGATCTCGCAATATCATTATCATAACGTTTCACCTGTCAATTGTAAGCAAACGGCAGGTGT
This sequence comes from Schistocephalus solidus, assembly GCA_017591395.1. Lineage (NCBI taxonomy): Eukaryota > Metazoa > Platyhelminthes > Cestoda > Diphyllobothriidea > Diphyllobothriidae > Schistocephalus > Schistocephalus solidus. The sequence goes on along the minus strand of WEDG01002358.1, from coordinate 15,902 downwards.
AACAACCTACAGTTTCGACAGAGTTTTTTAATAGACTGGGAACACTTTCACATGGATCCCGGATATGAATGGTGTAATGGATGGTCTGTAAAGATGGCCACTGTTCCTTCCCTCCCTACCGCTGACACCTCCCCTCGTTACCGTTATCGTACCGCTCGCAGACCCCTGACCGTCAGCAGTTCAACGACCCTCGCCCGCATTTGCCAACAGTGCTGCATTCCCCACTGGTATCTAACTGATCATTCTTGACCACGTCCCACTCCAAACGGATCTATTGTACAGGGCCTTAGTATTTGTTTGTATAAATAAATAATAAATAAATTGTATATTTAAGGCCCAGAGGGCCCCATCATTACAAACTTAGTACCATGGTTTAAATAAATACAAAGTGGATAATTGCTACACTATGTGAGCATCCATATGAACAGCAGAAATGAGTAGTATGGTAAACATATCCAATTCAAAAATATTTGCCATTTTTAAAACAAAAGTCAACAATCGTTGGCATATACGGTGAACTCGAAAAGAAGCAGTAAAAAAACTCCCAGGGTTTAATCGGAGGCGGAGTTCGGCGAGCCGCCAATTTAAAAAAATAGGAGAAAAAAACTGCTTCACTAAAAAATTAATAGCTAAATGCAATGGGATAGTATTGTGATGTTGCTGACTGCGTATGAGGGTTCGGGACGCTCCTTGTCGGGTAAGAGGTAATATAGCAGTCAGAGCTACTGTTTATAAACACCAGTGGAGGTGAGAGAGGACGAACTCATCGTAGACAACATGGTCGAAATGAAGAGGGGACAGTAGAGGTCACGAGATCATCATCGAGATGCGACCTTGCTGACTGTATAGTCCATCACCAAAGAGGCGAAACCATCAGAACCCACCTCGATCATCAACAGATCCTGGAGACTATCGTCAGGGTTGCAAATTCGAAGGAAAAGTATCAAGGTTGTCAAGAGTTGGCAATGCTAGTTTAAAAGGAGGGGAAGAAAAAGTGAATGCAAAGATTGAATCTGCAGAGGATGATGGAAAAAAAATCTTTCTACTCTTCTTGTATTATCTACGAGTTTTTACTATTAACATAGATCCCTTACGTTATAAACAGATTCTATCCTTCTATCTATACATGTGTGCCTGATGAAGTGCTTAAAGATTCTGCCAGCGTTTTACGGTTAAAATTGGTTCCTAGTGATATACGCCACAGTGTGTGCTATCCTCGACATCCTCGGACGCTAAACATGTGATATGAAAAGAACGCAGCAAGCGCGCGCTTCGAATTCGGTTTGAACATATCGAGCTCAGAGGAAATTACTCTCTTGGACGTTTCGGTCTACTAGACACTCTGGCGGACTTTTGTCAATGACAAATGCTTCGGATCAGAATCGGAACTATCGTCCTACTCATAAGCTTAGGGCGAGAAGCCAGCATAAACGACTGCATTCGTTCTGACCACCACTTGTCAGCCACTCGACGAGATCTTCCAATCTACAAAAGGCTGAGTAGCTTCGTTACTTCATTCATACATTTGATCTGCCTAAAATCGTTGTCCCATAACTATAAGAACATTTCTAGTTTTGTGATCTGTTATGGTAGGCCAAAGTATACCCTTAGGTCTAAGTGCAAAATGTGTGCCGTGACCGGGACTTGGGACTACAACTACACCACCGTCACACGCCGTTTTCGCTGGTTTGAATTGATAGGATGGAAAAAGTGCGGGTCATAATACGAACGACCGGAACTCTGTACGCTCTTCTTTAAAATCATCTCCCTGCACATGCGCAAAAGTTTATTAAGTTAACATTTTGTCAAATCCGAAGACGAAGCATGTATTACACGCTCCAAACTCCTGCAAAATTTTTTGCATATGGAATAGGATATAAAGGGCGTAAAATTGAGGTAGAGAAGTTAGGGAAAATTCTTCGCCTTTTGATCAAAAATAACAAAGTGGCGATGATGGACACTGAGCAAAACACACGTATTTACGAAAACACAGCATCCTCGGCCATAGCAATCAATGAGGAAGACGACGGTGTGCTTACGGGGCTCGGCATAATCGACAACTAATATCTGGTTCGACAAAAGGGCAAACGACAGGGGTGTCAGAAAATAAAGAAGCGTTTCGGTGCATCCAGAAAAGCCAGACTAAGCCAGAACTTTACTACGAGCGGGCCGAGTTTAAGCATTCTGTAAGCAAAAACTGCATCGGTGAAAGTCGCAAATGTCCAAGAAGCTGCAATAAGGAAAGAACAAAGCGTTAACTGTGTTCCAAAAAAACCTGTACGCAAAAGACGAGGGAAATCTTAATGATCAGAATCTAATTTCTGAAAACAAGACACAATCACAGAGGCCTCAAGTGGATCGCAGTAAATGCATAGTTATCAAATTCATGCCTAGATCTACATCCGGCACCCATAAATCAAGAGTACACGATAACTTGGAGCTGTTCCAGAGCTATCTTGAATCTCTCTTAAAGGAGAACGAGAGGATCGTCGTTCTAAACGTTTTAAGAATGGACCGAATAAGAGACTCATATGATGAATCCATGGACTCAACCAACCAAGACCTGATTTGCACCTTCAGAGACGGAGGAATGGAGTGAGCTCACAGTAGAAGTCCTCAATAGAAACAGACTGGGTGAGAGCAATCCCAAGACCCGGAATGGACACATTATACACGCCTAGAGGTCATTCTTTGGAAGGAATTCCATGACCCTGGGTATGGAGGGCAGCCAAATCACAACAAATTACCGCTCACTGCAGCAAATTTCAGTTAACACATCAACCTCCGGTACGATCTAAAAGCAATAGCCTTCTTTTCAGACAGTGGACGGCATGATACACACGACTTTTCTAATAATCCCGATCCAAACATTATTGAAAACCTGTCCAGACGAAGCTCTGATTTCTTTATACAAATGCACATAGTTTGTTCCAGAAGCTAGATGAACTAAAATTATGGATATCCTATGTGCACCCTGATGTCATTTCCGTTATAGAAACTTGGTTACAGGTTGAAATATTGGATAGTGAAATTGCCATCGATGGATATCAACTCTTCCGTCGAGACAGACTGCATAAATATGTTTGGGAATAGCAATCTACGTCAAAAGAGCAATTATATCATCTAAACGCAGAATTGCTTGCCCTTGCGATTGCGAGGAAGTTTGGTTAAAACTATAGGGGCACGAAAAACAAAATCTAAATTTCTTGACTATATACAGACCGCCAAATCAAACTCCAGAAATTGAAGAGCTGATGTTCGAAATAATAAAAGATGCAGCTCAGACTCACGATACAGTTTTCACCAGATATTTTAATGCACCAATGATTGGCTGTACTAAGCTTTCTGTAGAATGCTCACGGTATTCCATTAGCTCCAGACTATTAAAGCTCACGATTAATCTCTTTCTCGTAGAGAATGCTAGGTTTCTAACGCAAATTGTATGCTTAAATGGCGAATTGCCAAGATCTCGTTCTTTCAAAGGGCTCAATTGATGTGAAGGAATTTTCGTAACTCGCACCGCTGGGTAAGGATGACCATGTCATGCTGTTGTGGGAATACTGTTTGCACACTAAGCAAACGGAGAATTCTGACGTTCGGTTAAATTACTGGCGCGGGAACTTCTCTGCGATGAGTGGTGACTTATTAACACTTAAATGGCAGGTCATTCCTATCGGAAATCAGGCGGTCGATTGGACCATTGTCAAGGAGTTATAAACGATGTTATGCACCGTAAATGTCCGATTAAAAATGTTCAAAAGTCAAACCGCCCTGTTTGGTTAATACGAGATTTCAAAAACGCCTATACGGAAATAATAAGCTTCTGTTACTCACTTGCTCAAAAAGGGCTCAATGACTCCTTGCGTCATATATTCTCAAAATCCTGTTCAAACGTTTCGCATCTTACATCCACACCGACAGTTAAGGATGATCGCAGGATTCCTGCAGTTTGACATTTCTCGATGATTTAGTCTCATGGATTTCATAATCTCTTCTGTTTTTCTAATGACGCTTCTTTACTTCAGTATAGTTAAGTGTGTTTGAAGTAATAGGCGCTGTCGTTGAAGACTATTAAAAAGGTGCATTAAATATTTCAGTTAAAATACATATGTTACTATAAAGTAGTGAGTAGATTATTTGTGGAAAATATTTTTTAACAGTGGCATCTAGGCACATATATGTATGTATTTCCAAAGCTTTCGTACGATTGACGGTGCCCAAGATGTGCTATATCAATATACCTATTTAGCTATTTACGTAGCAGTGTCCTGCAGGAATGGACGGTATTTTTCAAGCAAAAGTAAATCCAGTTTATGTTTGAATGTGTCTTCCGTGTCCACCCGTATGAGGTCCTCTGGGAGTCAATTCCAGGCACCGACAACCCGCTGTAAAAACAAACGGTGACATTTATTCAGGTGGGATAAGTTTCCCCGAAGTTTGAGAGAATGCCCACGCAGGTTAGTATTTGTAGCAAATGAGAAAAAGTCTCCTGATTCCTCACGAGCTGGCATGTCTGTATGAGATCACCTTAAATTTGTCTGTTCTCAGAGGAAAAACATAAAGAACTTCAAATCTGCATTTGCATGATAAAGATTTTAGACCATTCACGACTTTTGCTGGCCTCGTTTGAACCCTTTTCAGCAGGTCTTGATCCTTTTTTCAGCCCGATCGCCACGCCTCCACTTTATATTCCAGGTGTGAACTAATAAGCATCGTGTTTAATTTTCAAAATATTTCCTTATCGATATCTACGAAAGTTATTTTAATGGCAAACAGGACAATGGACGCTTAGTTTGTCGCCCTGACACGTTGAGTGGAGGACTTAAGGAAGACAAAATGGTGTTTCCAAGGTTCTTTTGTTCAGATACCTGTAAGAGGCACCGTCCGTCAAGGAAATACTTTCGGGAGCCGCCAATCGCGCCCACCTTCTTCGTTTTGAGCCGCAATGCAACACATTTCTCCAAGTTGATCTTAATCAGACATTTATCGGCCCACTGAGATAGGCAGTTGAGTCCTTCTAGTAAAGTGTGTTCATCATTACTGCATCTGGTTGGTTGCCATATCTTGATTTAGTCTGCAGAGATGACTCCCTTGCCGTCAACTCCATTCATAAAATCATTGAAATAGATTAACAAAAGAAATGGCACAAGAATGGAGCCCTGAGGTACACCACTCACAAACCGTAGCGAAGATTAATTTCGCGTTGCGAATGCACACGGACTGCGACCGACCTATCAAGAAGTTTCCGATCCACTTAAATAAATTCTCCTTTATTCCAGATTTTCGCACCATGTAGAGTAACCTGCGGTGAGTAACACCATCAAAGGCTGTTTTGAAGTCGATGTAGACGAAATCAACGCTGGTGTCTTCACCTTTGACCGGGACCCCTGCTCCACCGAATAGAGTTTATTGATCAAACCTGAGTGTTTTCGTCCTAATCCGTGTTGGAAATGTTTTCTTCGAGAAACTTCATGTTGTCCTTTTTGATGATCCATTCCATCACTTTGCAACAAATGCATGTTAAGCTCACCAGTCGATAATTTTAAGCGCTGGTTCTGGATCAACCTTTGTGAATAGGGTACATATGCTGCTTCCCAATCAGAGTGGAGGATGTCTCGATCAAAGGATGACTTGAAAATACGGTAGTGTTCTAGAGAGTTCACTATTTAGCTCCCTTAGTACTTTTTTGGGTATTTACTCAGGACTCAGAGACTTAGCGTCGTTATGAGCAAGAAGTTCTTTCTTCAAATCTTCTTCTCTAAATTCGAGGTCCTCAACGAAGGCGTCGTTACTAATTGTATGAAATTCTGTTTGGTTAAAATCCACTTTCTTTTAATACCGATGTGAAAAACCGAGTAAGGTCTTTTGCCCTATCTTGATATTCAGTAATTTATGCGTGGTTTTCACCTATCAACACTGCCACTGCCTCATACATTTTCTGTGATCTGCAGACAATTTACCTTATCGCATTCTGTAGTCATCGGTATGTGTGAGCCAGGCGCAAAATGCGCCTTACGACACGATCTTGATTTAATTAACAATATGTTTGTGCAACTTGGTATCTAGTTTGCATTTAAATGTGCCAACCGTGTCTGAAGGCACTACCTCGGCACTGAGCCCATCCCAGACTCCAAAAACTCTCCGTGAGAAGGTGTTCCCTCGAATCTCCGTATGCGTCAACTTCCCCACAATTTACGCGGATGATCAGTTATCGATCTCCAGGGCATGTCACGGCCTCTTACAATCTGGTAGGGCTGAATGAGGTCGCTGCACATTTACCTATAATTTACCAGAAAGAACCTGCGGTCGGCAAGTCTCCTTTCGTAAATTAGATGATCGGGCTTCTTCCCATCTTCACATGTCTCACCGGCACTCGGTTCAGAAGTTGATAATGCTCCTTGGGCCACAGACGCCAGACATGTGATGCATAATCCAAGTGGGCCAAACGAATTTCCCATAAGTTCTACTGTATAGAACGGTTATTTTTGACTTTATTTTCATCGTCACTCAGCTCTACAACAAAGCTGCGACTGGGGTAGGGTTTGATAACATAATGATGGAATTATCGTTGGTTCCTTATAGAGCGAATGGTAACGGACACAAAACCTTGTCTTGTATTGTAGATTCGAATGTAGTGTACAATCTTTCCATTTCAGGACTTCCGCTCCAGAACAGTTTTGTGATCCGCACTCTTTTGTTCACTTATCCTTATCGAAAAAATACGTATCTCTCAGAACTGCGGTTGACACTTTTTATACAATCTATTTTATGGGGAGCAGTCTGAGCAATTCATCTCTCCAACCGTTTCTCTTGTATCACTGGGGAGATTGGCATTGCTTCGGTGGGTTTCACTACCCTCTATATTTAGTGTCCAACAAATCTTCAGCTTACAGGTGGTGTAAGTAACAACACTTGTCTAGGATATAATGAGTTTCCTCATCCTGCTTGGCTGGATAAGCACTGCATCCTCTAATGTGACTTTTTAGACGTCCCCAATGAATGCAAAATTCCACCATCGTTCGTGAATAATATGATTACAAACCATCCGAATGGGCCCAGTCCACCTGCGGTCGTAGATAATGGCCTTCTTGTAGGGCATTAGCCCCATCTTCAACATTCGTTTGGTGCGACAGATCTTTCCTGCCCAATTTAGCGGTATTTTTCAACTAAATGTAAAACTAGTTTATTTTTGGATGCCTCGTCGTTATTACTTCATCAAAATGTCATTCCAGACACCAAAAACTCGCTGCAAAAATGAGTGTTAATGAATAACCGGTAAGACAAGGCTCCTCAAATTTTGCGAGAGTTTTCTTGCAGGTGGGAGTCCATTTTGAAGAAGTCGTCGAAATCCAGGGTGCGACAGGATTTTTAAGTCTGTTAGGTGTTTATGAGATCTATGATTTGTCGGTACTCAAGGCAATAAAGATTAAACATATCAAGTCTGTATTTTTTTCGAATACTTAAACCTATCCAAAACCTTCGTCATCATTTTTGAACCCTTTTGGGTAGCAAAGAATCGTCTTTCCGCCAGTGGTTACACGCTTAGATTATATATTTCAATTGCGGAATGGTAAATGCCAATTAAAATTTTCGAATGACACATTATATGTATCTATGAAAACTCTTTTAATGAATATAAAGGCCATCTCAGAAGGCTCTGCTTAAAAAGAAATGTCAGTGCCGATCGTGCTACTACCGTAAAGTTGGTGAGAGTTTATGAACGGTGAACGAAGTGCGTAGGAATATATTCGCTTACGAGACTTGTGCTTGTATATGGTGAACTATGGTGATTACTTAAAACAAGATCATCTAAAAATGCTCTTAGTAGTTCAAAGTAACTCTAAAAATTGATCAACTCTATAAAAATTATGCACAAATGACTCAGCCGTTTGTGCATCTCGAAGCATCTGGAGAACTTTAGATCTTCTACGTGTGGACCTTTTGGCTGCTAAATGTTCTCACTGGCGATCTTTTCAAGCAATTCCCGGGCCACGTATCGCTATCTGTGGTTGATGCCAGCGTCATGGTTTTTAACAGTGTCGTAATTTCATCTTAATTTCAGCTTGTTGTGCTCGCCAAATTCACACTGCTTATACTACTACCAGCCGAATGTAGTCCTTTGCACGCAATTTCGCCTACCGGTTGGTTATTGACAGTGCCATTGACGGCCTGGTTGAACGCTGTTCCTGATATCAGAAAGCTGTTAGGATACCGCCTCGTCAGCAGCCAGTATCCTGGAGACCACCGGAGAGGCCTTGGTCCCATGCACATATTGATTTCATTGGTCTCTTTATAGATTCTCATAACTAATCTTGGTCGACGCCTACTCAAAAGGGTTCGAGATGTCTGCTGAATCCGGTGACTGCATATGTCACTATTAAAAAACCTCTTCAGTCAGCAACGCTTATCGAAAATCCTGGTTTAGATTTAGTACATCAACGCTTGAGCAGTTCTGTTGCCAAAATCGCATCCAACACATTCACCCCCCATCCTTACACTGTGTCTAACGATCAGGTTAAGCATTAGTTTGACATATTTAAGCGAGTCCCTCTATAAGCTCTTGAAGAAGGGACCCAAGACCAGATAATCCGAGTGTTCCTGCTGTCTTACAGGACAAATACCTTTGTATGGAAGCATGGCACTTATCTGAGCTCCAAAAGGAAGATATACAAGGTCGATGTCTTGACGATACTCCCGTATGGAGGGAGACCTGGAACGTCTACTCTTACCAAGCCCGGAAGCTGAATCATTTTCGTTTCCACTGCCTCCTCAGAATACTGAAGCCAAGATGGCAGAACATGATCCCGGACATGGAAGTCCTGCAGTGGACTGGAATCCTCAGCATCCACGCCATGCTGATGGAAATGCCACTGCGATAGAGTGGTTACCTGCTGAGGATGGGTGACGAGCCGTTACCAAAACGATTTTTTTACGGAGATGACGCTGCAAGTGTTCAAAGACAGGGAGGACGAAAACGCTGCTACACGGACGCCTTAATGAACTCTCTGAAGTGATTGAAATTCGATCCGGTGATATGGGTGGACTTTGATCATGACTGACCGGCCTGGAAAAGAGCAGAATAACTTGCGGCAGTAATATACGAAGCAACTCGCATCGCTATTGCCAATGCCAAAAAAGTATTTTGAAAGTCACATGCCCAAGCCCTTCAAACATGTCTAGCTTGTCAAAGTACCTTTCACACCCGAATCGGCCTGGTCGGATGTCATCGGACGCGATGAAGCAACACTTTGACATCAAATTTTCCATCGACGATCACTCTTACTGCTATCATCGCTTCAACCGCATCGGTGTCCAAGGTGACGACCGTCACCATCACCGGTTTTCTCACTGCCCATGTCCTGCTTCCCTCAATCACCAAAAACCTCCTCCCTCCCGCAACCCTGGCATCGATCACAACGAAGGCCAATCTGAAACCACTTCCCGCATTTCCACTCCAGCTGAAACCACCTCTGACGTCCCGCCACCTGCTACCTCCAGAACCACCGCCCATAAATTAGCAAAGGGAAATCGATGCTAACCTGACCTCATTGTAGTCGCGCATTCACCTGACGCATTTGCCTGATCTTTCACCTGCACGGAGACTGACGGACCAGTGCCTGGAGAACGAAAGCACAGCGGGGACCACCACATAGATACTTTATCAAATATTCAATTTGAATATAAGATAATTGCAGGCGATCTAAACCGTCCTGAAATAAACTGGGCTAAACTATCAGCCCCCACCAGACACGATGAACTGCTTTCGTCAATTTTTCTTCCATAACTGGACACAAATAATCAATAAACCGACCCGAGGAAACAACATACTAGATATTATTCTCTACAAATGATATCTGGGCCCCTACATACGCATTACGACAGTATAACCTTTGAAAGTGACCATAAGGCAATAATAACAATGCTCCCTCTAAACATAAATGTAACATCAGATTCTAGTTACATTAACATAAATCAAAAAAACTCGACATTGACTATATGAACAAAATATGTAAGGTCACTAGACTGGAGTTCATATCTTCTAACGACATCCGCGACGGAAGCTGTTAACCTTTTTATACTCTACTCTTTTATAATTCGAGATACCTTAATAGATGAGAAATCCCCATATAAGTCACAAATTCCAAACTTCCTTTCTAAGAGACTAAAAATTAAAAAAACAACTTCATGATCCCTCAGTTAGTTATTTATCCACACTCAGACGAATTAGGGAAAATGGAAGCAAATAAAAACATAGCAGCGGAACGCCGGGCAATAGAGTCCTCCGAAAAAAACAGCCCAGATCTTTCGGAAGCAAATGAAAACTAATCGAAAACCAGGTCCCCAACTCATGATTGATTACGCAGGACAAGTAATAACGGACGATAACCAAATAGCAAATTTATCAATAAGTACTTCTCAGCCAACTATTCAGTTGAGGAGGAGCCGATACCCCACCCAACAGAAATGACAACATTTACCTTCAATGAGATCTGTTTTAACGAAGAAACCGTCAAAAAAGCTATCAGACAACTTTCTAATTCCACCTCTTATGGGACGGATAAAATCCCACCTTTGCATACTGAAGCATATGATATATGCTCCAATACTGCTGTCTAGTCTATTCTCCTTACTCCAATCGAATAGTATGTATCCAGAAATCTGGAAATACTCAAGCATTACACCAATCTTTAAAAACGGGAACAGATCTGATACACAAAAGCTATCGTGGTGTTCACCGAACAGCGGTAATAGCAAAAATACTAGAAAAATAATTTTCCAAACAAATGCTTAACTATCTAACAAACGCTAACCTCATACCTTCCTCTCAACACGCTTTCTTACCTAAAAAGTCATGTCAGTCCTGCCATCTCACCTTCCTTGAATTCGTTTCAAGTAACAGAGATGACGGAAACACGGTAGCTACGATATACTTTGACCTAAAAAAAGCGTTCGATAAAGAATACCCCATCAAAGGCTTCTAGTGAAGCTAAAAAGTCATGGGATTGGGTCTCCCTTCTTGACTTTCTAAAAATCTTACCTTCAAAAACCGATATCAGGGTAGTACAAATTCGAAACGTAGTCTCAGAACCATCTCATATTAGTAGTGGAGTACTTCAGGGGACTATCCTAGGTCCCTTCCTATTTCTTATGTACATTCACGACTTATCCTCTATATCAACGTCAGCTAAAAACATTTTTTTATATGCGGACGACTTAAAACTTGCATATGCATATAACCAGCATACAGTAGCCAGTATGCATAGAACGATTGAAAATGATCTTAAAAACTAAGCGAATGGAGTACTCTATGGCAAATGCCATTCTCTCCAAGTAAAATGCCATCTCCTGATATTTGGTTCACAAAAAACTTCCTCCCATATTTTTCAATAATCAAGAAATAACCGAGACAACATCAATAAAAGACTTAGGTCTTAGCTATACAAATACTCTTGATTTATCCCCCACGTTAAACAAATATCACCAAAAAGCCACTAGACTATGCGGATTCATTTGTAAAAATTTCTCCTCACCTGCCCTAAAGACAAGACTATATAAAAATGTACGTTTTACCTCTCTTGGATTACTGCTCAATTTTTTTTTGGAATTATGCCATCAGATGGCCGAAAAGAAACTAGAAGCCATTCAAAGATGCTTTTACCAGATCCTTATCTAAATGTGATGCCTTTCAAGGCTCATACATGGAACTATACGATAGATATGGTCTTCAACCCGTCTGGATCAGAAGACTCAAAAAAATGGTCTCACTTTTTCTATTCAAAAATCACACACGACCAAGATATTCTCAGAATGAATATACTAACAAATCAAAACGACCCCGAGACACTAGAAATTCAGAAAAATATTATAAAAAAATTCCGAAATTCAAAAAGGCCCTACGATCCGAACTTCTATTCCATAAGATACGCGACAAAATGGAATGCCCTGCCAAATTCTATTAGAAATAGTCGAACCATACGAGAATTTAAAATAAAAAAATCAAACAATATATGTTAAATAATAGCACACATCTATTTTTGAATAAGATAGGGGCATTTTTCAACTCAGTTCTTCAACATAGAATTCGGGCCGAAAGGGCTCTGACGCGGCAGTTACTGTTGGCGATAGCTGCTTCAATCCTGAGTTCTCCCGATGAGCTGTATTATCTGCACCTAGAAGTCAAGCTGAAAAATCCAAACGTACTTTGCGTGCGGTGATAGCCATTCACTAGAACCGGATACTCAGCCAGAATCTCCCACGATTAGTTATTTCATGTCCTTTTTATAAACCACCTACGACGACCTGCAATGCACACAGAGATTAAGAATCTTATCATCTGGTTATGTGTTACACCCTCTGGTTATGGGCAAGCTATAAGTGGTGGTTAGTGACCTACAAGACTCATAAATACTTATCTTCTGGCTAGGCACAAGGGGCTCTCAATTTAATGATTTATATATCCATAATCTAAAAAGCAGCTTTTTTTCTATCTTTAAAAACTATTTTTAAAAAAATTATGATAACTTTAACATTTAAAAATGTTTTTTTGGATAGCGTCTTTATTTTTTTATGTATAATTTTATGATTAGTAAACAATTTGCTTTAAAAACTAACTTGCAAAACTTATTATTTTCTCATCTCTGTCTGTTAGTAGTATGTTTTTTTTCCATTTTTAACATCATTTTATGCTCTATGTTATTCGAATGTGCAATGAGCCGCACGTCTAGGTTTTGATATAGCTTTATGAAACGAATGGTACTACCGGTTTCATACAGCTAGATCAAACATAATCAACACTATGGTATATAATACAAATATGAAGACTGTATGACTGCATTGAAAGTTTCTTACCGTTGAACTCTTCTTGCTCCTAATCTATTTTCACCTTTTAAGCAATCAGTCAACTAAGTCTAATTATTCGGCAGACCCCACACCGGAATCGACTGCGCTCGCATCTGATTGGAAGTACCTATCCCTTCGAATCGACCGCAGACGTTTCTACCTCTGTCAAATGAATACCCTCGAACGTCAATAACAGACTAGTCTTGACTCTAAACATTATTTCTCTGATACATTCATCTTCATTCTGTATAGCTGTTTTAACTTCATTTTTGCTATTTCTTAACCTTGGAAAACAGGTTTTTTTTACTTAAAACAAACTCGGCATTTCAACACTGCTATTTAAGCAAACAATCAAAACAAAGCTTAAGTGTTTAATGAAAAGAGGAGTTTGTTTTAGGTTTTTTCCTGTGTTCTAAGGATTTGACGGCGCCAAGCAGTGCCAAATCAATAAACCTATTATTCACTGTCGTCGCACATTCACTTACCTCATGGGGTCGTTTGGACTGCATGCGCGTTCAAAATAGGGATATTCCCCGCGAACACACCAAACATGTTTTGCGCACTCATAAACACTCCTAATAATAAAAGTAGAAGAGTAGTAGTAGTAGTAGTAGTAGTAGTAGTAGTAGGAGTAGTAGTAGTAGTAGTAGTAGTAGTAGTAGTAGTAGTAGTAGTAGTATTAGTATTATTATTATAGTAGTAGTAGTAGTAGTAGTAGTTGTTGTAGTAGTAGTAGTAGTAGTAGTAGTAGTAGTAGTAGTAGTAGGTGTAGTAGTAGTAGTAGTAGTAGTAGTAGTAGTAGTAGTAGTAGTAGTAGTAGTATTAGTAGTAGTAGTAGTAGTAGTAGTAGTAGTAGTAGTAGTAGTAGTAGTAGTAGTATTAGTAGTAGTAGTAGTAGTAGTAGCAGTATGTAATAATAATAACAATAATAAATTTTATATTTAAGGCCCAGAGAGCCCCGTCAATTCAAACTTAGTATCACAGTATAAATAAATAAAAAGTGGATAATTGCTGCACTATGTGAGCATCCATATGAACAGCATAAATGAGTATTATGGTAGGCATATCCGATTGAGAACGATTTGCCATTTTTAAAACAATAGTCAACAATCTTTGACATATAGTCGTGGTCAAGGGTGCGTGGACCGATTTTTAAAGATAAGTGAACGGATTATTTTTACCATATTTATTGCCCCTAGCAGTGAACTGTCTATTAATTGTTAGTTTAGAAAAGCTCTTTTTTACTGCTCCTTATTATTTGTGGTGGCCATATAATCAATTGGACTAATTAGTTGCACCTTGCATGAATGTGGTTAAAATTGTGCTCGGTTTGTCGTTTTCTATTAACTGTTTGAAATCACCTGCTAGTTTAGCCTATTTAAGTATACTCTTGTAAATTATTAACCCACTATTTTCTATTAAGTAAACCAAAATTCCGTCTACTAGCTTACGATGTCCCGCAAGCGACTCGCAAAAAGACGAAAGGTTGCAGCTTCCCCGCCAACAATAAGATTAAAAATGTTCAGAGTTTTTACTCGAATACTATTTTCTCATCCAGAGTGTCTCTTATATGGATAGATGTCAGTTAGCAAACATTAAATTGCTTTGGGTTAGAAGACTCGAAGCTGGTCTATGTTTCCTGTATCGCGTTAACTATAGCCCAAATCTCCCGCGACTCAATACTTTTCTTCCTTTAGATCGACCTTATGCCCATCGTTATTTTGTCATGATCAATTCACCACCTCTTAGCTTCTAAACTAATCGTTTACATTTTTTCCTCCAAATATGCTTTCGTATGAAATAATCGTCCACTCTTAATAAGGGTGTCGTCTACATTAGTGGTTTTAGAAATCAAATTACGTAAAAATTGAACTTCAGAAGATATAAAGTCATTAGTGTCCATGGCCTTCCCAAAATCGCAACTTATGGACTGTTAAAAGGGTCCCACTGGTAGTTGTCATGGTTTCCTTGATATAACATTTGTTTCTAAAAATTTTAACATTATCCTCTGCAGATTTAATCTTCGCAACCACCTTTTGACCCCTCCTCTTTCAAAAATCAGTGCCATTTGCTGCCAACCTTTAGGTGTTCCTCCATTTCCCAGTTTTTACTTTACTGACGATGATCTCGGTGGCCTCTGTGGAGGATCTTGGTAGGTTCTGTTGTGTTCGCCGCCTTGTTGGTAGATTATGCAGTCAGCAAGGTCGCATCTCTATGATGATTTCGTAAGCTCCACTGTTTCCTCTTCGTTTCTACCCTCTTGTCTCCGATGAACTCCTCCTATCTCACTCCCTGATGATTGCAAACAGAACCTCTTGCTAAAAGATGATCTCTCCCACGCAAGGAGCGTTCCAAACCCTCACACGTTGTCATCAAGATCAAGGTCACATCTCACTGCATCGTACCCATGCTATCAACTCTAGCTATACATTTTATAGAAAGCAGATTTTCTCATGCATTATTATAATTGGGGCTCGCTAAATTCTGCCCCAATTCTACCCGTAGGGGTTTTCGCTGCTTCTTTTTTATTTCATCATATATTCCGAAGATCTTTAAGTCCCTTTAAGTCACTTTATTCAGGGAATTTGGCTTTCACCCTTGAGCTCCCTATTCACATTCAAAAATGGTAATAGAATAAACTTGTATAACAATAAATCTGTAAGGTAATTGATATCTCTAGGCCATGTGCAAGCTGCCGCTACTGACATAATCTTCATTGTATATACAATACTTTCTCAGCAAATGAGTAACTACTTTGCATTAAAATGTTTCAACAGTGCCGTTACAAGCAAAAATGTGAGTCCCAGGAAGTAACGGAGAAGAAATCGATGCGATCACTGTGACAAGAGCTTTACTGGCCTGACCTTTCAGATTCTAACTCGAACCCATCCTCAGATACAGTATCAGATAGGGGTATTTCTGAGCACAAGATAATGGGGTTTCGGACTCATTCGCTGAACTGCCTATATAGTAACAGCTTCCAATAGAAGCAACCTATCCTGCTCATCCATATTCTTTCCCAAAACAGTTTTCGCCTCTGCTTCCAATTTCATTGCAGTTTT
>WEDG01002357.1:0-74804 GCA_017591395.1 Schistocephalus solidus | reverse complement strand
TACATACTCCGAGGTCTTTTTACATTTTGGGAGTAACCACCCCGTGTATCACAAACGCAGCTCTGTTAACAGCTTGCTAATTCGAGCAAAAAATCACTGTTTCGAAGAAGAGACATATCGAACAGAAATGAAATACCTTTTCAAATTATGTTCCCAAAATGGATATCCTCTTAACTTTGTCTGTCGATACATGTGATGACAATGGTTTAAAGACAAAGGTATTTCCAGGGCTACGACCTCCCAGGCGTCAAAAGCAACAAACTGACGAACCCTGCCATATGTAAAGAATGTATCTGAGCTCGTCGGAAGACAGCTCAAGCCTCTGGACACACCTTTCTTTCCAGGACGCTGAAATCCTATGCCGAGTTATCGACCAAACAGCCAGAGAAACGCTCGAAGCCTGGTACGCCGTACGAACTTCCATCAACTGCTGTACGATTCTCCTGGCAGCCTACCAGGCCTTACGACTGCGACTCAATCAACGGAATCGCAGGCAATAAGTCAGATTGGCCGCGGTCGCAAGCAAGCGCATACCGAGCCAGAACACAGGCCTGTGTGAACCTATGCCACACACAACGCATTCGTTGAGATAACTGTGGAGAACACAAACCAGACCCGGTCAAGCCCCCCCCCCAGACCCCCGGTCAGGCTTGAACATAGACGCAGGTGAACATAGTTTGCGCATTTACACCGATGATGGGCATCTCCAACCTGATAGGAACGGAGACACCGAAAACGACTCAGCAACCACCGTTGCAACGCTAACGGAAAGATGCAAACGGTGGACGACAAACAGATATGTGCCTGCGGGACAACAAAGCGGGCAATGCAGTCGAGATCAATGACTCTTGCCATTCTGACACAGCCCTCAGACGAGGCGCTGTAGAAAAAGCATCGACCAGCAGGACAGCTATTAACTCCCTCCCACTTTCCTCCAGTGAATCCTACACGAATAGCTGTAGAGCCAGCAGAACGGCAGCATGTTCAGAACCCATAAATACTGTGAGGCGCCATACAGAATCCACTTCTGACAATGGAATCTTGTTTGATTTTGAATCATCAAGACATTAAACCTAGTGTTCCCGTGATCGCCTCTTCTGATTTATGCCCGGTGATGCGCATTTTCACTTCACTTAGAACACATACGCCTGGGGTTGGGTTTAGCTGGCTGATGACGGCTTATAAGCCAGAAATGACATTCCAGTCTCTCTTGTTTTTGTCGGTCATGTTTTTCTTCCTATATCCTTAGCCGCCTTGCGGCTGCTGGCGGGGCTCAAGAGTGAGCCCCAAGGCACTAAAAGACGAGTGAGTCCTGTAACCGATCGGTTAGCGCCTACTTACAATATATATATATATATATATATATATATATATATATATATATATAGTTACAGCAATTAGAGAAGGACGTAATGTGTCGGAAAAAATCGAGTTTTACTCGTGAATTTTCAAGTTGGTCACACCAACCCGTCGTCAGACGAAATGAACAGAGGAGAAATTAAATGGTCAGATGACCAGTTTGTGCTACAGAACAGATAACCAACTGGGGTGTGAGGAATGAGCAGATGATAATTGGATTGGGGCCGCTCAGGTGGGAGCTGTTAGGGCTCCTTTTGTCGGACGCGAAGGGGGATGGCAACTAAATGCGACTGCAGGCGGTAAACTTAGTGGTCGTCGATGCGGGATGGGGACAGAGGTACTGGCACCGATGTTGGAGGTGTTAATAGTTTCAACTGGTGTTCGCCGTGTCAGGGGAGGGGGTGGCTAGACAGTGAGATTCAACATGGTCCGGAAAAGATTAGCGGTTGTGGTTGGGTTGTTGACGCAAGTCAGTGAGCTGGGCACGCAGGCCTTCGTATTGAGAGTCCAGATCGACATGGCGGTTGATGCTGTTTGTGTTGGAGTGTGGAACCGACAAAGACAAGGGAGACCGAAATGGCCATTTCTGGCTTATTAGCCGTCATCAGCCAGTCATACCCAATCCCAAGTGTGGAACACCTGGAATTCGAACCCGCGACCTTTGGTATTTTAGTCGAACACTGATGACGGCTAATAAGCCAGAAATGCCCATTCAGATCTCCCTTGTCCTTGTCGGTTCCACATTATCAACATATGCTACACGTCGCTATGCGACTGCCTATGAGTACTCTAGTCTGAGTTCCAGGGCAAAACTGAACATAAAATGTTCCTTAAGCAGATCGGTGAGCCACACTATCATCATGTTCCCGATCGCAACCGACAAAGCAACGGGCCCGTGGCTCAATGGTAGAGCGTTCGACTCAAATACCAAATGTCGGGGGTTCGAATCCCAGGTGTTCCACACTTGGGAATGGGTATGTTGGCTGATGACGGCTAATAAGCCAGAAATGGCCATTCCGGTCTCCTATTTCCTTGTCGGTTCCACATTATCAACATATGCTACACGTCGCTATGCGACTGCCTGTGAGTACTCTAGTCTGAGTTCCAGGGCACAACGGAACATAAAATGTTCCTTAAGCAGATCGGTGAGCCACGCACTATCATATATATATATATATTATTTATTTATTTATAGTGGAACCGACAAAGACAAGAGAGACCGGAATGGCCATTTCTGGCTTATTAGCCGTCATCAGCCAGTCATACCCAATCCCAAGTGTGGAACACCTGGGATTCGAACCCGCGACCTTTGGTAATTGAGTCGAACGCTCTACCATTGAGCCACGGGATCGTTGCTTTGTCGGTTGCGATCGGGTATATGATGATAGTTTGTTGCTCACCGATCTGCTTTAGGAACATGTATGTTCCCTTATGCCCTGGAGCTCAGACTAGAGCCCTCGCAGGCGGTCGCTTAGCGACATGTAGCATATGTTTTTATAGTGGGTTCGAATTCCAGGTGTGCCACACTTATGATTGGGTATGACTGGCTGATGACGGCTAATAAGCCAGAAATGGCCATTCCGGTCTCCCTTGTCTTTGTCGGTTCCATTATAAAAACATATGCTACATGTCGCTATGCGACTGCCTGCGAGGGCTCCAGTCCAGGGCACAACGGAACATACATGTTCCTTAAGCAGATCGATGAGCAACAAACTATCATATATATATATATATATATATATATATATATATATATATATATATAAATTATTTTCATGCCGCCCTCAAAATGCTTTGCGTGTCTGTAAATTCGACCTCAGTCAACCTAAACACCACAACTTTATCCAAACCTAGATTCTTGAAGGATATTTATGCTCCAAAGACGTTGATAAGTGATGAGTACTCAGTGTCTCGTTTCTGTATTATGTTTCTAAAGAGCATATGTACACAAATACAAGCTGATTACTGACGACGTAACGCATGCCCAACTAAAGGTGCTGTCATTCAGCCGTCTCTTATTGACAGAGTCCATAATGGCGCTGGTCTTCAATCTTTCACGAATCCTTATCAAAACGCGTTCTTTTATTGGACTCCGCTTGCCTCTATCTACTGCACGTCAGCCTAGTTTGCCCAGCTTCCTTTTGCAGGGTTTCCATTTCCTGACAGCCCGCCCATCAGCCCTTTTTCTACTTTATAGATGATTGTGGACACCATTGCAACTCGTCTCCATCGTGCTCAGCGCCTTCAACAACGTTCGCGCAATAACGCTGCAGTGGACAGGGTCTTGATGGAGACCAACCAACAGCGCGTCATGGCCTGGTCCACTTTCCAGATATTTGTCATGGTCTTTGTTGGCATCGTACAGACTTTGCTCATCCGCAGCCTCTTTGATGAGAAGAGCAGTCTGTATAGGCTCTGGGTGCACGGTTGTACCACCGACTCTTCTCATGCCAGCTTGAAATACTGAAGACGACTTCGAACACGTTTCTTCCGTTTCCTTTCGGGATCGCCTTTGGGGAAAGTGATCGACCTATGCGCTTGCAACTATCACTCCTCCCATTCTTCTTCCTTCTATATGTGCGGGTGTGTGTGTGTGTGTGTAAATGGTGGCGGGAGTTGTTTTCCCAGACCACTCATTTCTTGTAATTAAATGCCCTCCCCCCTCCCTTCTTTAACATCCTTCTACTCCTTCCCACCCTAACCTCCCTTGACCTTCGCTTTGTGTGTTTATTTTCGTGTACGTACTTTGGTTCAAGAGAATTTCGGGTTTGTTTACGAACGTCTCTCTTCTGATTTTTTTTTCGCCTAGTATGTCTCCATTGGACCTGTGCTTTGTTATGTTTCTACCGTTGTTGTTTTTTATCACGCATGTGTGCCTGCCCGCCAAACAGATGTACACTCCGAGATTCCCTAAACTTGGCTAGTAATATTGGCTGGTGGAGAACAGACTTTTATATAACCTTATGCCCCATGCCATAGTAGCCTTCAGGTGAGAATCTTTGCGCATACTGTTTGCGAGGGAAGTGCTACTTACGTAGTACGCAGCTTTCCATTTGTTTGTATGCTAATCGAAAATTCCAATTGGTTTCCCTGGAACCGATCGATAAAAAGACCACATCATATGGCAGATAATTGCTTCTTGAGCTTCACTGTGTCGAGACGGGGGATATTTCTGTTCGAACGAGGTTTGAGGTGGGCTGTATGGTGTACCTTATCAAATGCTCACATCTCCTTTGTGTGAGGTTTGCGAACGGTTAAATTCTCCACGACCTTCAGGGTGTCCGATTCTCAGATAATAACCACGGAAAGAGAAAGAAACGATTACTTTCAAACAACCGCTGTCTATTGACGTTTCGAAACATCGATGACTTTCGGCCTCATCGGAAAAGTTCGGAGTTACCTGATTTTTTTGGATAGCTAATTTTTTTATATTTTAAGGTGCAAACTTTTAAGCAAACAAATTCCTGGGAGAGTACTATTAGCTCGTGACGCTTCGCCCATATTTTTCAGAAATAATTATTGAGTCCTACCTTTTGTTTACTTTCTGAGGAAATCTATGTGTTAACTTTGACTAAATCCTTTGGAATAGACCTTTTCAGCTCGGTCCTGTCAACTTTTGAACCAGAAAACTAAGGGGACGATGGGGGACCTACTGATGAACCGAACCCCTGCATCAGACAGTGGCATAATGTTTGCTAAACACGCATGTATGAGCCTTTTAGCTAGTACCTGTGCTGTCAGTATGCTAAATAGCTTATTAGTTCAGAGTTATGTCGGTATCGAAATCGGCAGAAGATGTGGGGAAGTTCGGCAGGGTTTGTCGCACGAGATCAACCGATGGGGCTTGGAAGATTCTCTTTAGAATGCCGCTATGTTCCGTCGAATGATTTGACTTGGAGTTACTTCCCGCACTTTTCGGCAGTGTCTTCCGACTTAAGTAGTATTCCCCAGTCATGGGTACCTTGCTGACTCTGAGGCGATTTGCACATGAGCGAACACCTATCTCTGCCCCGAAGGGAAAGTTGAGGCCAAACAATTTCCATAGTGAGATGGTGGCGGCTTGGAGAGTGATCGCACTCAGGCGCCTATCACTGGCAATTACCCACGCGGAGCACTATCAACAGCTGCAAATCCACTTGTGGTTCATAATGACTCACTTTTCTACGCCCCAATAGCTTGTATCAATGAACGAGTGATGACTTAGCACCACATAGTCCAGCGCAAAATTTATTCGAGCTCCACGTGTCAAATTTCAAACAGTATACGTTTTTGTGTCAATTTATGGCTTCAGATTTAAAGCAGCCACCTTCACAAGGGCAGGAGCAAATCATTCTTAGTAGTAGAAGGTAAACACCAGTGATTAATTATTTTACGTAGAACCCTTTTGCACGCTGGCAATGCGCGCTAGGCTGGGATGGGATTGGCTTTAAGCACCATCGGCTTTTTTACATCGGCAGTTTCGACCGTCGATTTCGACGATGTCCACCGTATGCTCCATGGAAAGGTGGAGCAGGGGACGGAGACTTGCGCGTGAATTAGTTTTAAGTGATAGTAGCCTTGCGCTGCAGCTACCGCATCTCTCTCCCTCCCCCCACCTGAGCCCGGTGTCAAGACAGAGTCAAGAAGACCGGAGATGGGAGAGGGCGCAGGTGGCTGGCGCGGCCGGAGCCGCCCTGGGCGTGCCACCACACCTGGCTCGGATCCCACGGAGTGGGAGTGCCATAAAGGCCACATGAAGATGGAGCCATTGCAACCTGACTCTCAGTCCGCCAGTCAGCCACTCCACACAAAACACGCATTGGGCTAACCACGCGGTCCGAGTTATCCCGTCAGTTGGCAACCTTCCAAGCCACGGCTTTTAGCGCACCGTGATAGTTTCAAGCGCGTCAGATTGTTTATAGTGAGAAAAATGCGCTGAGCTGTCGACCTCACTCTCTCCCCACCCCCACAATCAGACCACTGTCCGAGCCGGTCAGTTGTCTGATGCGGAAGCGGGCGCAGCTGCTAGTGACCTCGCCTACGTGTACTACGTACACGACCTGGCCCCCAAACACAAGCACCAGGATTTCACACAACAGGGGGTTGAACGGCTTACATCTCACATGTGTGAGATAGCCAGAGGTCACGTTAAGAAGGAGCCATCGCAGCCTGACTCTCAGACCACCAGTCAGCCACTCCACACAACACACATTGGAATAACTGCGAGGTCTGAGTGTAATTGTCAGTTGGCAACCTTCCAACCGCGGCACTCAACGTTACCGCACTCTCTTCTCCTCCCCCACCTGAGCCCGGTCTCATGACACAGTCAAGAAGACCGGAGATGGGAGAGGGCACAGGTGGCTGGCGCGGCCGCAGCCGCCCCTGGGCGTGCCACCACACCTGGCTCGGATCCCACAGAGTGGGGGTGCCATAAAGACCACATTAAGAAGGAGCCATTGCAGCCTGACTCTCAGTCCGCCAGTCAGCCACTCCACACAAAACACACATTGGGCTGACCATGCGGTCCGAGTTATCCCGTCAGTTGGCAACCTTCCAAGCCACGGCTTTTAGCGCACCGTGATAGTTTCAAGCGCGTCAGATTGTTTATAGTGAGGAATATGCGCTGAGCTGTCGACCTCACTCTCTCCCCCACCCCCCACGAATACATACCTACCGCAGCATAACACTCCTGCACGTATCGCCGACGTTGGGACGTGACGCAGTGTTTGATCGGTCGAACCCCCACCTGAGTCGTTCATCTTTGTGATTTTGTCAGCATCGTTGGGGATCAGAGTGGTAATTAATGTGTAGTTCGACTGAGCAGCGCGGTTACTGGAAGTAAGGCTTCACCCGAGTGTGACCAATTTACCTGAGCGCCAAATTGACAGGACGAAGGAGCCTTGGCGGCCGAAATGGTTTAAATGCCTTCCCCAAGCAGGACACGGGAATATGAAGCCCTCACCGTCCGTAATACATGTGACCTTGCGCTAAGTTCCTGTAAGGGGAAATGTTGGCGTGCCCTACCCATAACCCTAATGTGACCCTTACACCCTTACCTTTAATTCTAAACCTAACTAACTTTGACGGGCTTTTGAAAATTGAGCCGCAATTTTTATTTCTCCTCCATTCACATGTGAATTGTCTTTATTTACATGGATTGACCCACTTTTCGAATTCGGCACTGCTATTTACCCCTATTTGTTTATTTTAACTAAAATAATGAGGACATTTGCAGATAACGCCAGCACCAATTTGAAGGAAAGAAATCTGGTGCAAATTTTGTGACACATCCACGGAGCAAAGTTTATGATGGCGACAGTTGGTTTTAAGACATACGGACACATTCACAGCAGCGACAGCTGCTTTAACTTCCCATTCGGTTGCCCTTGGATATGAAAGTGAGCCCAAAACCAGATAAGGTCAAGCCAAAGATCCGCGTTGCCGTCAGAATCAGCAAAAGTTCTGTCAGGTAAAATAACGGACACTTGGGGCACGAGTGTAGAGTAAAAAACGTAGCTTGAAATGACAACAAGGGTATTTTGTCAAGAAGACCGTTTAACTGTAGAAGCTATGGAGACTACCTTTGGCAGAATGGGAGCTACGAGGGTACGCCGACACAGGCCGATCCAGTCGAAGCCCTGAAAGTACTTATGCTGTTTACACGTAAAACACATACAGCAAGCAGTCGAAATAAGTACAAGGGAGGGTAGCTGGAAGTAGATGGCAGCAACTCCCGAACGCAAGGGAAGGACTGAATACTAGGATAAATTAGAATGGAAAGGCTTGGAGCAGACGATTCCAGTTTGTTCGGGAGAGAAGGCGCCGATGGCTTGTAAAAGAGGTTAGACTATTAGCCTGCCAAGGCATTCAAACCGGTCTGCGCGACTGATCGGTAGGTTAAAAACGATAGATCACAAATGTCCCCTTGCGCTCTTTAGTCGGGACCAGACACGAAACAACAATGCCACAATGTAAGATTCTGTAACTTTTAGGCGACTCTCCTACGTATAGGGCATTGTAGCCTTCGATAACAAGCAACCAAATTCCCTACACATCACCCAGTGAACGTCGTCCTCCATGGCATTATGCTCGCGGATCGAAGGTTCAACGGGGACCTTCCGTATTTACGCTTTTATTGTAAAAATGGTTAATGTCTCACTATGCACTTTTTGCTGCTTTGTGGTCAGGAAACCGAAATTTGGTAAGGATGCCTTTTATTGCCGCCTAAACGGGACACGGGAGATGGAACCGCCCGCAATGCATATGACTTTGCGCTAAATTCTATGAAAATTAAGTTTATTATTAAGGTGAGGGTTGGGTTTAAGTTTCGGGTTAGGTTTGAGGTTAAGACCAGAGTTCGATCAAGGATCACGATTAAGCTAAGAGTTAAGGTTATGGTCGTTTTAATTGTAGGGTTTAGGTTTGGTGCAGGGCTTGGATTAAGATTAAGGTGACAGTTTAGTTTTACGTTAGTGTTAGGGTTAGCGTTAAGACACGGGTGTATTTACCCTTCCTGAAATTTACCGTAAGGCCACGGCGCAGTTAATATTCCCGTGTCCTGTGTAGGCGGCCATACAAGACATCCCTACCCAAAATTTTGCAACCAAAAGTGGAGGATATCAAAACTTTCCCAAAATAGAACTACATTTTTTTCGAAAAATTATGTCCATAAATCGTTCGTGGAGGTCAACGTGCGAGAATTCCGATTTGTCTCGGAGACAGCATTTGTTCCATATAGTTGGACAGCGTTTATCTGGTGAAAAACAACAAGAACCAAAAAGCCAAAATAACACTCGCAGAACCTGCTTGGCAGCATTCAGTCTAAATGCTATAGACAGCTGTTGTACCACAGATTCCATAGTATTCTCAATTGCCAAAAATCTGCAAAATATATAAGTTGGGCAGGCGGACAGCCCATTTTTGACACGGGCCCCCGTCATAACAGTGAAAATAGAGGGGGCAACAGCATTCTAGTGGGAACTGTTCCCTACAGACCTTCTAGGTTCCTCGAGTCTGAACAATGAACATCAAGTCATAATGCGTATTTTTGGTTCTTCGGTGCCCCAAACGGACTGCGCTACTTTTGCGTTTAACCAAAACAGGACCCGCATTGGCTCAGGAAATGTGGTAGCCAGGCTACTTTGGGTCTGCATGAACCTTCAATTATGGCAGTATATGCGCGCAGTACGGGGTAGGAAAGGGTTCCCGCTACGCGCGCCACTGCGTCTACACAATTACACACATCTGATAAGCGATCCCTTTGTGGAAGTTTGGTAAGCGTCGAGTTGCGGACCAGGTTGTGTGTGGCATGCGTAGACAAGCTGATTAGCTTCGTCTGCTACCGCGCCTACGCCTACTCCCGGAACGCAGGACAAAGAAAGGTAGCTTAAGCGCAGATCTACCTACCTAGAGGCCAAGGCACGCGTAAGACGGACAGAACTTTGTCGTCCGGAAAGGTTAACGAAGAAATTTCGCCCATTGATCCTAGCTTTCCTCGTGCGTAGTTTATGAGGATGACCGCGCAGGCTCGGCTTGTTAGTCTGCGGCGAGATTTCATACATAACTAACGTGTGAACGCTGGCCGATCAATATTTGCTTGCAGTAGTGATCTGACAAGCTGTTGTGCATGACAGGATTGTCAGCCAGGGGCATTCTGAGTTTTTCGGATAGTTCATGTGGTCGCTTCAGCCACGTTTTCATGTTCACCGTAGATTACTCGCTCTCCAATGTACTTTGTCACTGTTTTAGATCCAGTGGTGGGTAGGTTGCCTGTTTATGGATTTGTGCTCTTGCGTCGCTTAAACCCAGCGGTCTCTATGTAGCGAGACCGAAGGCTCGAAGACGCATTACGCGTGCGTGTTTTTTCACGCGGTCTGCGTCTTTCCTAATCAAGGGCTTAAGCTAGCTCACGCATGAGGTGTCTGCAGTTCGTGACACCGGGCGATTATTAGGAAGTTTAGTTACCTTGTGGAGCGGAACCAGTATCGCTTTGATCGGAAATGGTCCGGGCAGTGACCGGGTTCATTACTTGCGGTTCCCGTTAAATTCGACCACTTGAACACAATGGCAGTTTGACCTTCGAAGCCAATCATGTGCCTGTTGTTCTTACCATGATAGTTCATCCATCAGACGACGAGGGACCACCACTATGCGCATGAGTTAGATAGACATGTGTAACGTCGTCTTTATGCTCTTCACTTTCCCACCGAGCGCAATCCTAGACCCGAACGACCTGTAATAGGCTTGACGCCGCGGTAGCCTGGCATACAGACCTCACCTACGCGTGCCACAAGTGCACTGTTATTTCAGCCCCACACCAAACGGGTTTAAAAAATTTTCGCACAGTAAGTAGCGACGATGTTATCCAGCTGAGGGTGCATTTACCACAACGAACGTATGCAGAGTAAAAAAACCGATCATCCCCAAACCCATAAGTATTCGCTCTTGCGTGTTAGTTAGTTGGTGGTGAGGCAGACTTGCACTCTCTCCTCCCTCTCCAACATCATTCTGGTGGCAGGACAATGTCTAAGCGACCGGAGGTGAGCTTGGACTAAGTTACTGGGAAAGGTCAACAGCACGTCTGCGTGTGCCACGCGTCAGTTGCAACCCTTCCAAGCTCCGAATCTTTGACATGTGATAGATTCAAACACATGAGATTTATTATATTGAGGAATACGCCGATATGCCGTGGGATGAACCCTCCAGTGTCAATCTCTCTCCTTCTCCCTCCTCAATTCACCAGTTGATTGTCCGACTCTTTCAACCTACAGGCGATGCGATTTGCGGTTAGTAGCTGACTGTAAGTGTAGGTCGGCTTGCGTCCTGTCGTGGTGTTTGTCTAGGGAAGGTCTTGTTTGGAACTGATGTGATTTAGCCTGAGTTGCCTACTGTTTCAGTCTTCGTAGTCCTCTTCAGCATACCACCATTAAAATTGTCTACCTGGTCGCATCATGAATCCGTTTAGTACTTTCTTTTTGTCAGCCCCTACCTCCGAAGCACCGAGACAGCTTGCTCACAGACGCCAATCAGATAATTATCTAACTCGAAAACTTTCACCTCGGAGCAGTATCGCGCGCCAATAAAAATTCACTAAAATTCCTGCCCAGTAATCACGTCAAATTTGTTTGTCCTCCAGAATGGCCGAGCCAGTGACGATTTCCAGTGTTCCGCCCAACCTAAATGATCCGGAAGAAAGGCAGGCCTGGCGCACGGCCTCCGAGGCCGCGGAGAAATTCAGCTCCCTCTTCTATCGCAGTCTGGACAAACCAGGACGTCCTGATCTGCCTGGCTTTTACACCGAAAATGCCATTCTCCTGTGGAATGGCAACCGCGTGGAATCACGTCCTGAAGTTGTCGCCTACTGGACAAAATTGCCTCGCAGTCAGACCAATCTGCACACTCTGTCCGCGCAACCAATCCAGAGTAAGTTGCTGCCTATGTACACGTTGTATCTCTTTTCCATCAAGTAAATAAAAGGCGAATCTTATGGGGAGTGTCTCGATCGTAATCTCACATTAATTCATGGTATGCTACCTTTATCCTCTTGAGTCTTCCCAGTTACCTGCGTTGACCGCATGCAAGAAGAATTTTTTCTGGGAAGTTTCCTGAAACAGCTTGGTCGAGGCGTCCTGTCAGGAGTTCAATCGCTGAGTCCCCTTTGAAGGGGAACTGTGAGAAAAAGGGTTTGTGTTTGCACTGTCGGCCCGGTGGGTTTTCCTGGTCTCCTGACAGTATTGCTTGCAATAAGTCCCCGTCCAAAATGAAATTTTTTTAATATGAATCTTAGTAGTTTTTTTGAGTGTGCTGGTCGAATTCCTATGTCCTACGGATTGGTTAGTTGAGATTTTCACAGTTACTCGACTATCTCGGTGCCCTGTATTTTGGTAAGACGTGATAAAACATCCAGCGAAAATGTCGGCATTCGGTTTAGGCCTTAACGCCATTATGTAACCACCTGCGTGAAGTCTTAGAAGGTCGATCCACTCCTCTCAGGGTTAGTGTCTATCAGGTTTAGGAGGTAGATCGGTCAACTTAGCTCCGGGCGAAGGCGTTTCCGAACAGAAAAATGAGGGATGACATCGTCGCCCGGATTCGCTATGTTCTCAGAAGTTTTTTAAAGCCTCTGAAGATGCCTCATTAGCCCACGACCGTGTATTAGTCGCCATAAAGATTCGCATGTACCGGGACTCAGTCTGCCGCAATGTGGAGGTGGTTGTATTACCTCGGGTATCCCATCTTCACCGATCAAATTGAATGGGTCAAGGTCACCAGGCCCACACCCCTCCCAAAGGTCTTCGAACATGACGAACCACTGTGCGTTCAGCCCTGAATCCTCCCAAACATCACCCTATTTTCATGCATTTTTGGGGATGTTGGTCATTTTTTTCATGCATTTCGGTGCATATCTTGCATTTTGCGCCAGACAATGGCGCAGCATGTTTATGTTTCACGGAATCATGTCCCTTCCTCTGTTTTCAGAAGCGATAAGCGGCGGCTCCAGCCTCGTGATGGTAAATGTATTTGGAACCATCAAGTTTGACGGGAATCCCTCCAAGACCTTCTCCGAGACTTTTTTCCTCATTCAGGAGTCTAATCTCTGGCGGGTCCAATCAGACACCTTCAGATTCATCGAATGAGAGTCACGCTCCAGTAACCACACTGTATCATATGGTTCGGACGTATTTTGCGATTCTGTAGGTACTGTGGCAGTTTGGATCTGTCTATTCATTTGCCGTGGCTAATGTCTAATTGCGCAGATCTTATTTTAATGCATATGCAATAAAGTTTGCCATAATTTACGAATTCCATCTGCCTATTTTCTTTCTAATAAAATGATCACTGAAAACTGCTAAATGACAATAAATTGCCGCCTTTGTTAAAAAGTATTCTACACGTGGTTGGCCAATCTTTCGGTTCCTATGCATGGTGAATTGGAATTAATCAGTCCTCATTTAGACAGATCGTTTTTGACCGGCACACTTATCCGGGATCATGATGAAGAACCATCGAATATGGGCTTTCTCTCCTTGTTTCCATTTTTAGGATGATCCCTGGCGTCCTTTGAGCAATACTCATTCCACTCGTATTTTGTCTTTTTATTGTCATAACCGTCTTAGCTAGCATCTGGCGATGATTAATTTCGGGCTGTGTGTCCCCTAGTGGGTCCAGCACGGCAGCTGTATTGGTTACCACGGCATCTTCGCCTTTCCTTTGTGTCGTCTGTACGCAATTAGCCTTAATCAGCGACCAAATTGACCGCGGTTATCTTTGGCAAATCAGCGAACAGCACCCCTCTCGAGGGCTTGCCGGGGTAAAATTCACCTCCCCCACAGGTAATCCCGATAGTGTCGCATTGAATTATGATTTGGGTCAATTACCGACCCAATTTAACAGAATGTTGGTCAACCTAGAATGGGTAAGTTAGCAATAATGCATGCGATCTGCCTTCATTCTCGAACACATACCGCTTTAATTTGCCGCTGGTCTGACCAACAATTTACTGGATAAGAATATCGGGCTCAAAAGTACTAGTGCACTCGGAAGAGATAACGAATGCTTCGCCGATTTTCCGCTGACCCATGAAACGTCTTCAAAGGTTCAATCCATCAGTGGGTCTGCCAGCGTTCCCAGCTGATGACCATGTACCGTTCTCGACCACTCCCATCCTATAAGGAGAGAGTAAGGACAAACTTCGAGCGCAGACCACTTTTATGTGCATCTATTCATTTACCTGCTCCTGTGGGCAGAATATATTGGTCGCACGAGTTGGTGTTTGTCCATACGGATAAAATAACACCTTCCAGCATGGCTAGGAAAGGGCCAATTGAAGGACATAAACAGTTCCAGAGACCCGTATTTGATACTGTTTCTGATGACGACTTCAAGTCGGAATCTGAAACATCAGGCGAATAAAGCTCTTGTCCTAGCGATCACATCTACTTCTTCTCATAAACAGCTCCGTTCTTGCGTATATGGTAGACACAGGTCCTCACATAGAAGCCTGAGGTGCTTTCCGGCTGATTTACAAGGTCCCCTCAAGCTATTCCTAGAGCAGCATCTGTTGACTACGGTAGAAGCGGCTGCAATCAGGTTGCGCAAGCTGGTCCTATGTGCCCAAAAGAACTTCATACAGGCGCCGCCATTACCATGGCCTAAAGCCACCAATTCAGTCGCCCGCAGTTAATTATTTGTCTCAGCGGCCATCATCCCTATGACGATGATCAGAAGACTGGCCGTAAATTTATTTCCTCTCCTCCCCCACCCTGAACTGCACAATTTTGATTTCTAATTGCCCACCTTAGTTACACAGTCATATAAATGAAAAGGACTGAGGGGTATTCATAAAGAGCAGACGTATGCTTGTCAAATTTTTCAATGGGAATTTTAACAACTCATTGGTATTAGGCGATCGTGGGCTGAGCATTTGTATGGCTAGTTTTTAGATGCGGCTGCGTAACACATAAGTATCTGAGTTGAAATCTGTCAACTTTTATGTAACGCTTACACCGACAACATTCAATAGCACGCACTGGGTGTAAAATGTGTACAGATATCGAGATGTATTATCGGCCAGAGCAGGGGAGAACGGAATGATTATTATTAACGTACTTAGTGAAATGCGAGCCCCGGAACGATGGACTACCAGTTGCATCTGGAGACCGTAAAATTGCTCTGGTGCTACGTAAGCAGCCTATTGAGTCCCGCGAAAAATGCACTTGCAATTAAGCGGTACCAGGACTAGGCTTGTCTGACGTCTGATCTGAAAAATCGGTAACCTATAAAAGGAATCCAACCTTACGGTTGTATTACGGTGGAGTGGATGTTGCTTATTATTCGACAAGATCTCATCCACTGTCGTTACCTGACGGGTCCCACCCATTAGCGGAGCAGGACCGTGGACCTCAACCACGTCTCATCGTCGTGATACTTAATGGGAACAATATCTTACGGAATTAGATCTCCATTGTCGTTATGGGAAAGCCGGAAGTGTCCTGACTTTAATCCTAACGTAAATGCCAACACCTAACCTAATCCTCAGCGCAAGGCCACCTGAAATACGGGAAGGGACTTATTACCGCGTCTCACCACCCGTAGGAGTGGAGTTCGACATGGTGACTGTCAGGACCCGCGCGTGACTTTGCATATCCACTGGAGTAAAGTAATATCACTAACTAATTTCGATGACCTTACAAACCGAAGTTTTTTGGAGTTCACAGTGGCAAACATCATGTCTTTATGATCCAATTGTTCAATCCCGAAGGCCTGAGTTTGCGATTCCCCTAGTAACCTCGGGCATTAGTCCATATGTGACGAGTTTTGTGCAGTCATTAGGTTTGCGAGCGCTCTGGGCAGTGCAAGCCACCCGATTCGCATCTTTTGAACTTTAATGCGAATTCCATGGTTGGTCACTCAGCGGCCCTCGCTATGCCAACCACACGTGTTGGAGCACTCCAAAGAACCTTTGCTACCGGCCGCTTATGCACTCCACAAGAGAGCGCTACTGTCATGGATCCTATGCGGCATCCCTAGGGGCAATGGAGATCACCGTGGCAAGATCAAGTAAACATGATGCACAACTCCCTGTCTCACCACAGATCCACGGTTAATGACGTAATTCTGAAAACATTCGACGGGATACTCAGTAACCAAGTAGCAACAGCGCAATCAAAATCCGTCCACGAAGCGAGTGTCTGGCGGTTGAGCCTAGTATATGACACAAGTTGGCGAATGACCCCTCTGTGGAGGGCGACCGTAGTATTCCGAGGATCTTAAACAGAACGCTATTTGGGCGCGGTACAAGGGATGGTAACGTCGGTCGTATGGCGCCTGCCACTTCACATTGTTGCGCCTGCCGCTCCCAAATTGCAGTGTTCATTTTAAGACTGCAGAGGACACGCAGGACAGGCGGACTCATCCGGATAACTCGTGTGTGGCCGGCCACGGTATAATGGTTTCGATTAATCCCCGATCTTTGAGATCCCGCCTACACTTGTACCGTGACTGTAGTCTATTTCACAAAGCACACGGGGAACCCACTGATAAGCCGAAACTTTCACAGCTGCCTCAGTCAGCGGCTTTCCGTTAGACAATATTTGAAGACTGGGAAACTTTGACCACCCTTCGCCGAGAACTATAATTCTACCGAGTTATACTTATTTTGCCTTCAGTTTTCCAAGGAAAAACAGAGAACCAACTTCATCTCCGCAATCTGGATAGATCGACGAGCAGCAACCTCGCGTAGCATTGCAGTCCTCACTGTAACCAGCGAAATGCAAGCACGGCATCCCAAGCTGCGAGTATTCGAAAGTAGATGCTCAGTGACCTAATGCACGCCGTCTTTAACGCCGGGTGTGTCAATAGGTGAGGTTGAGGTTTTACCAGCTTACGGCTATTCTCGTATCCCTTACTTTCGTCAGTAAAAAACTTTTGATGAGTAAAACAGCAAGTACAAGAAAAACCGACCAATGCTTTAGAAGAGGTTATCTATTTGGTCCTACAGGATCCGTTTTCCAGTCAAACAGAAGACTTGAAAAGAGCTACGAACGCAACTGGACCTCGGGGATTGCAAGGTGAATTAGGCCGGCACCTACCCGTCAATGACGATGTGGAGACGCCACTGAGACGATTAAACCGAGAACATTCCAGCTCGGAAATACCGAGCTTAAGCTCCAAATTTAAATATGAACTGTGCTATAAGATAAACTGGTTTTACTCTCAGCAGAAGTGTTTGCAGGTAAATATTGTCGGTAAAGACAAGGGAGACTGGAATGGCCATTTCTGACTCATAAGCCGTTATCAGCCAGTCATACCCAACCCCAGGTTGTGCAACACCTGAGGCTGGAAACCGCGACCCGTTGATCAGAATTCCAACGCTCCAACCATTGAGCCAACGGCCCGTTGCCTTGCCGGTTTCGGGAATAGTGACATTCATTGCGGAACGCTCACCAGTCGCTAAGGGAACTCACTTGTTCCACTCTGACTTGAGGCTCACTCTCGAGCCCCACCAGCAGCGCACAGCGGCCAGTGAGTGAGCCGTTCGATCGGTGAGCATTCCTTAACGAATGCAAGTGCTTGCATTGAAATGACAAAAGACGCAGGAACTTCAGGAACTTATATATTAATTGACATAAACACCCCCTTAGCCAAGACAATCTGCACCACCTCAAAAAGGAGAACATTTATTTGTTGGGTGTTAAACGGGCAACACAACGACAGGACGTAAAAAAATATGGGCTGACAATGCATAAGAAATCAGGGCAAAATCTGACGGGACAGGGCGTCGTCGTGCGTCTTCGGCCTCCCCTAGAAGGGAAATGCGAACAAACAGAGACAGAAAGGCGGACTTATGCCGAGGGCGACGACGAAGTAGACGGCAAAAAAGACGGTCTGGAGCAACTAAATACAGTCAAACTTTCAACCCCTGCGATTAAGAGCTCCGCTTTCGTTTTAACTGCGGGGTCACTGCGTTGCTGCCCGCAGAGTGACGTCGCTTACGTTCCACCATGGACAGGAAGCGCGGACGACGCTTCTGATGGTGTTGCAGTTGTCCAGCCTTTACGTACTTTGCAGTTATCAACTTCTTGGGCAAGGAACGGGCTGCAGTTCTACCCGGCGGGTGTTTTAGCCGTCTCGGAGTCGGATGCCCCGTCGCCAGCGAGACTCTCCTCTTCTTTCCCTTAGCCTCCTCCGACTCCTTCAGTTCCACGGCGGCAGCGGACGAACCAGTTGGCGCCTTATTTTCCACATCCTCCAACGGGTCGACTAGACTTCATCTCCGCCACCTGTTCCTGCGTCACGTCGTCTGAGGCCCCCAGCAGAAGACTGGGTCGGTGACCCGGTCCACTGATTTTCACGTTTGCGTGATCGATGCAGATCCATCGGCAACTCAGGACCACGGGCAGGATCTGCGTGGCCTCCAGGCTGGAGGGCTGAACCTCACCGCTTCGGCTGCTCATGACCTTAGTGGCTGCCTGCCATCGCTCCGCGTCGAGTTCGTCCACTGCGATGCGTTTGTCGGCGTGCTGCAAACAGTAGGAATTGGGGCAGCGCCAACAGAGGTGGGTGGCGGGGTGACCGCAATCATCACAAAAGTGCCATGGACAGTACCACGTGCCTGTCAAGGGTGAAGGTAAAAAAACATTGTGATTACCAAAAAGGAGTTTTTTGACATGGACACATATGGAGGTTGGAGGTTGAAGAAGATGGCTCCAAATGAGTGCTACTTCCAAAAGGAAATAACCTTGAAGTCTTGAATGATGCCGAAAAATACGCACAGTTTTGGTTTCTTCGGCCGGCCTGTTGAGGCTGATTACCTTGGAGAGCAAGCGGACAAAACCAGCTCGCCGTGATAAGTTATTTTAAGTATGAAATCCCTTCCCACCAAATGAAATATAAGAAAGGTGCAGGTCCTAAAACTGACTTTCCACTAACAGCTGTTAACGGCTGTGGAAACGCCTTCGAGAGGCCTTTAACAGACATGAACGGTCCATATTTTTGATACTAAAGTCAGGAATCACTTTATTGGGTGCTTCGAGAGAGTTGACAAGGTACCGACAAAAAAGGAGCTTTAGCCAGTATAGATTACGAAAATAGATTTAAAAAATCATGTGAGCAATGACAGGAGCTGTGTGAAAAAATGAGGATATTACAGTGGAACCAAAGAGAATGAAGAAATGTTGGAAGGTTATGACACACAAAGTGAAGAAAAAGACATACGAGTGAGCTTTAATTACCTAGTAGAAGTGAATTTGTCAAAGTTAAATCAATAAGTGCTTTTTTACAGCACGAAACGAAATATCACCGGTTGCTGCATAACCCGCGAAAAAAGCCGGCATGCATAACGGACGGTCGACTACCGTATCACGGCCAACCAAAAGGAATCTCTTAGGTAAACCCAATAATTCCATCAAGAAGTGGGTATAGTAGGTAACAAAACGTGCAGACACTAAACTTTCCCAGATTCAACTACAGAAGAAGAAAAACGGCCGTTCGTTTCATTTCATCTTTTCGTATTTAAGCTGCCATTTGGGAGACTAGTGGGTTGCGAAATTGTGCATTTTGCAAGTTGCGATCTGCAGGAGTATACTTTGGGGAATTTACTAGAATTTACCTGGAAGCCACTGCCCATTAACAGGGCACTAAAGTCTCTCGATAAAACGAGTACAGGCTATGCTACCGAAGACTAGCGGCAGGATATCTTATTTATTTTTCGATATGCACCTCGATAGTGCTGAGTCCGGTTCGGTGCTTGATGGAAAAGAAGGTAGATTAGATGAGAGAAAAATTCTTCTTGACAGAAACCCTACAATGGTTTAAGAAACATAGAGTAACCTTTTATGTTGATTGACCGATTACATTAAGCGCCGCCTTCAAACTCAACCTAAATTCCCCTGTGCATGGCCTAAGCTGCCGCGTGAGAAAAAACGCACACCTCCATCAAATCTGCGGCCAAATAGTACCAACTTTTCACCTTGATCTGACCAACTGGAGCCAGCTTAGGCTCTCGAGTCAAAAGACATTACGTGTATAATTGAGTGTGACACAAAATGGCATTCAGACAAACAGGTTTCTGTCAGTGAAGTTCAGAATAATCATTGTCACGTG
This sequence comes from Schistocephalus solidus, assembly GCA_017591395.1. Lineage (NCBI taxonomy): Eukaryota > Metazoa > Platyhelminthes > Cestoda > Diphyllobothriidea > Diphyllobothriidae > Schistocephalus > Schistocephalus solidus. Next base: position 54,863 of record WEDG01002357.1, on the reverse strand, counting down.
AGAAATACAGACGTACAGTAATCCCCACGCTAGATAGCGCTTCGACTCTTGCGGCTTCAATCTATAGCGGATTTTATATGCAAACACATCCACATACATATAGATCGCGGACCTTGCGCTGATTTTCGGATTTCTGTGAACAATGCGCCATTTTATTGCTGGCACATGCCTCTTTCTTCGGCTTGTGCACTTAATTTCATAAGCCGGATGCTGTTGGCTTTAATACGTATAAGATAAAATTCCTCAATGAGATGCGATACGCATACTGGTATGAAGTATATATACGACATTCGTAGTCCAACGAGGTCCACCGTGTGCTCCATAGCAGGGTGGTGCTGGGACGGTGACTGGCACGTGGATTAGTTTTAAATGTCAGTAGACTTTCGCAGCATCTACCGCACTCTCCCATGCCCGCCCGTGCCCAGTGTCAAAACATAGTCAAGAAGACCGGAGGCGGAATCGGGCGCAGCCGGAGACACTCCTGACTAACAAGCCTGAATTAGATCCCACAGAGGGGGAGAGCCATAAATGACAAAAAGTGGCTGATGCGGCGTGAGCCTGCACCTACGCGTGCCACCACGCCCCCACCCATGTTCGCATTTATTATGGGAGCTATATCCGAATAACGCCCACCGTGCCCTTATTTGGCCCCCGTGTTCGTCCAGCGCATCTACCAAGCGGCCCATTTAGCGGACACGCAGTATATATAAACTGTGTTAAAATGCAACATTTCAAAGAACATTGCTTGATATGGAAGCGAATATGCGCATCCCAGGTTGTTGAAAAGACGACGAAGGCACGATTCTGCAGGGGCCAGCAACAAGACGGAGCTGGAACTGTTGGAGGCGTGGGTGTCGAACACCAACTGCATCAACAGACATATTGACGTACCCCAGCGATACGCCCACGCAGCCAGGTGGTGCATCTCACATGGTCACAACCACGCAGTGAGACCACTGTCAACCAGGTGACGCAAACCAGACTCGGTCACGGACATAAACACCCCCCTCTCCTCCTACTCGCACGGTGTGTCTGCAAATATTTTCACACGTTGTTGCACTCCAACAGTCTTCGATGCTGAATTCCAGTTCGAGTTCGAAAGCTCAAACTAATAAACCTATCATCCCGGTGAAAGAGCTTTCTTTTCATAACCTAATATCTACGAGTTTATATAGAATAACTATGCGAGGTATAAGGACTTACATATCTATAACCTGGAGAACCGCGAACCTGGAGAACCTGCATGCTCCAGCTGATAATGCTACCGTGGAGACACGATGGTGTCGACTGCGAAATGTCATCCAGTCCACCGCCCTCGATGTCCTCGGACGCGCACGCCGTCAACACCAGGACTGATTTGACGACACTGACACCGACATTAGCAACTTACTCGTGGAGAAGAATGGACTACACAAAGCCTACATGGACCTTCGGACTGAAGCCACCAAAGCAGCCTTCTTTAGATGCCGGCGCCTTGTACAACAACGGCTGCGGGAGATGCAGGATGCCTGGATGATCCGAAAGGCTCAGAAAATCCAGGGGTATGCGGACCACAATGAAATGAAAAACTTATTAAAAGCCAACAAGGCCATCTACAGCCCGTGTATCAAAGGGACCGCGCCACTGCTCAGCTCTGACAACACAACACTGCTGACAGAGAAATCGCAAATACTGAAGCGCTGGGCCGAGCACTTCAGACGTGTCCTTAATTGCTCATCAACCATCTCAGATGCTGCCATTGACCGGCTCCCTCAAGTGGACACGAACAATGACCTGGATCTGCCGCCTTCCCTACCAGAAACCATCAGGGCCGTGCAGCAGATTTCCAGCGGTAAAGCCCTGGGATCCGATGCAATCCGATCGGAAGTCTACAAGCACGGTGATGGCAGATCTCACAACACTCTTCCAGGAGATGTGGCACCAAGGACAAGTTCCTCAGGATTTCAAAGACGCGATCATCGTACATCTCTACAAACGGAAGGGGAACCGGCAACTCTGTGATAATCGCAGAGGCATCTCGTAGCTCAACCTCGCCGGGAAGATCTTCGCCCGTATCCTTCTCAATCGTCTGAACGGTCACCTAGAGCAGGGCCTGCTCCCGGAAAGCCAATGTGGCTTCCGCTGACACCGCGGAACAACCGATATGATCTTTGCCGCCCGCCAGCTAGAAGATAAGGGCCAGGAGATGCGAACTCACCTATACACTACCTCCGTGGATCTAACGAAAGCCTTTGACACGGTGAATCGCGACGGACTGTGGAAAGTCATGAAGAAATTTGGTTGTCCTGAGCGGTTCACGCACATGGTGCGTCAGCCTCATGACGGGATGACGGCGTGCGTCACTGACAACGGGACGGTATCCGAAGCATTCGCAGTGACCAACGGAGTGAAGCAGGGCTGCGTACTGGCCCCCACCCTGTTCAGTCTCATGTTCTCGGCTATGCTGATGGACGCCTACCGTGATGAGCAGCCTGGTATCCGCATCGCCTGCAGAACTGACGGGCACCTTCTTAACAGTCGGCGTATGCAGGCTTCAACGCGCGTGTCTACGACTACAGTCCATGGCTTGCTCTTCGCGGACGAATGCGCCCTTAACACCGTGACGGAGGAGGACATGCAAAGGAGCATGGACCTCTTTGCCGAAGGCTGCGCCGATTTTGATTAACAATAAGTACAGCCAAAACGGTTGTCATGCCACAGCAGCCACCCAGCACGGAATACAATGCTCCCCGAATCAATGTCAACGGTGCTCAACTCAAAAACGTGGAAACCTTCGCTTATCTAGGAAGCACGATGTCGCGCAACACGAGAATCGATGACGAGGTTGCCCAACGAATCTTCAAAGCTAGTCAGGCCTTCGGCCGGCTGAAAGCCTCGGTGTGGAATCGCCACGTTATTCACCTGAACACCAACCTGAAGATGTACAAGGCCGTTGTCTTGACGACACTCCTTTACGGAGTGGAAACCTGGACCGTCTACTCGAACCAAGCCAGGAAGCTGAATCACTTTCATCTCAGCTGCCTCCGCAGAATACTGAAGCTGAGATGGCAATATAGGATCCCGGACACGGAAGTCCTAGAGCGGACCAGAGTCCTCAGCATCCACGCCAGGCTGACGCAAGTGCAACTGCGATGGAGCGGCCACCTGGTAAGAATGGACGATGAGCGATTACCCAAACGACTTTTCTAAGATGTCGCCACGGATTCTCGCTGGCAGGGAGGACAATAACGAAGCTACAAGGACACTTTGAAGAAATCGCTGAAACAACTGCAAATCAACCCGGAGACCTGGGAGGACCTCGCCCTGGATAGACCGGCATGGAGAAGATCCGTGAAGATTGGTTTAGCAATCTATGAGGCCAACCGGATCGCCGCCGCCAAGGCCAAAAGAGCGGCTCGAAAGTCAATAGCGCCCCGGACCAACATGCCCGCGCTGTCAACGCATCTTCCGCGCGAGAATCGGCCTGCACCAACAGTCTGACAAGTCCAATTTCTACGTCAAATTCTATCAACCCTCCTTCAGACTCCCCCACCCTCACTCCTGGCATCAATTCCATTACTCCCACCATCAGAAAGACCACATCCCTCTACTCCTCGCCTGTTACCCCCACCACCGCAACCACCACGCCTTGACCTTCACTACTACCACCACCACCACCATCAGCGACCGCACATTCACCTCCCACATAGGCCTGATCGGTCACTTGCGAATCCATCGTACAGAGACTGGTGAGTCAGTGCCCGGAGCACCAACACAGAGCAGAGATCGTCGCCTCCACTGCCCTCACTATCTTTGCGCATTCACTCATCGCATGGGCCTATTCGGTCACATGTGCATCCATGACAGCGGAATTCACCGCAATGCCGACAACACCGATACATCATGCACACCATCCGCTCCTGCCATTCTTACCGCAACTGCCACCCCCACTGCAATGAATGACATCCCCCAGCCTCTACCGATTTCTCCTGCCCACAATGCGCCCGCAACTTCAACTCACGTATCGGCCTGGTCAGTCACCAGCGAATCCATCGCACGGAGGCTGGGGAAACAGTGTCTGGGGCTCCGACATACAGTCACGCGCCCGCCACCACAGCCCCCACTGCTCCCGCAAATTTACACACCACATGGGCCTATTAGGACACATGCGCCTCCACGACAACTTGCGGTAAACCGCCGGAGGCTAAGCCACATTAGCACACACCATCTACACTAATACATAGACAGCACCCACACAATCATCATAATGTTCCTGATAAATTCACGGTTTCTTAAAAACCGTGGCTTGGAAGGCTGCCAATTTGACGCTCACACCAGACCACGCCGTCGGTCCAGTGTATGTGCTGTGTGTGGAGTGGCTGACCATTGGACTGGGAGTCAGACGGCGAAGGCTCCTCCATATCCTCTGATTTAGTGAATCCTGGTGTGTGCGTTATGGGGGCCAGTTCGTGCTGTGGCGCGCGAAGACGGGTACGCCGACCCGTCAGCCAATGCGCCCATTCCCACATCAGACAACTGACTGGCTCGGATGGTAGTCTGATTGTGGGTGTGGGGGAGAGAGTGAGTTCGACAGCTCAGCGCATGTTCCTCACTATAAACAATCTGACGCACTTGAAAAAAATCACGGTGCGCTAAAAGCCGTGGCTTGGAAGGTTGCCAACTGACGGGATAACTCGGACCGCGTGGTGAGCCCAATGTGTGTTTTGTGTGGAGTGGCTGACTGGCGGACTGAGAGTCAGGCTGCAATGGCTCCTTCTTAATGTGGCCTTTATGGCACTCCCAATCTGTGGGATCCGAGCCAGGCCGCGCCAGCCACCTGCGCCTTCTCCCATCTCCGGTCTTCTTGACTCTGTCTTGACACCGGGCTCAGGTGACGGATAAGGAGAGAGTGCGGTGGCTGCAGCGCAAGGCTACTATCACTTAAAACTAATTCACGCGCAATTCACCGTCTCTGCTCCACCCTTCCATAGAGCATACGGTGGACATCGTCGGAGTACGACGGTCGAACTATCATCACATATCTATAGCTTCTACTTAACGGATCTTCAACTTTCGCACAAGGGGTTCTAGAACGAAACTCCGCGATCGAGGAGGGATCACTATATCCCTTAGTCCGTACTGCCCTGTGCCATGGAAGAATCATATGCGCAATACACTAAACAGGCAGTGTTCAATTAGGAGGCTTTGGACGCCGGCATGACTTCAATATAACCACCTCGTTTGGACGCCATGCTTACATGGTTTCCAAGTACTTCAGTTGGCTGTAGGTTAGCAGTTGGCTACTGACATCAAATATAATCCGTTCGATGGTTTTTACCGTATAAACAATACTGTCAAAGGGAGACTGGAGTGGGCATTTCTGGCTCATTAGCCATCAGCCAGTCATACCCAATCAAGGAAGTATACCTTTATGTCCTTCTATTGTGAATCAAGGCCAACATAAAGATAACGATAGTTGAGCGCCTATCGACCAATGTGCATATTCCCGATCTACCCCGAATGCGATAAACTAATAAGTATACTTACCTGACTTACTTGGTGGCAGATTACGTTGTAAAGCCGCAGAAAAAGAAAACATGGTAACTTGCTACGGCAAAATAATGGGAATTCCGTTCTACTGTTATGGTGCAAAATTTAAGCATACTAACGAGCCAAAGCTGATTAAGGAATGTGCAGTTTGGAAATATGCGCGTTAATACGAAATGACATGATGGTGGAGTGCGGCTGGGTTTGCTGCGTTTGGGGGATACAATGCGGTCTGGGGGTGGATGGTGATGTTTCAGTCTAACTCGGAATCCTTTTGAAAACTTTTGGTCCAAAGACTCACTCGCCCTGATGGTACTTAGTTTTAGCCTTCCAGTTTGAGTACCCAATTAACTAGAAAGTCAATCGACGAAACGGCAGATCAAACACGCACAAGCTTCCAAAAATCAATAAGGGCAATGCTGGAATTCCAACTATGGTTGGAGAGAATGCACTATGGACCGATTTTGGCGCCTTTGGTATGCTGTGCACCGAATCGGCACAAATCGATGAGGGATGTAGATGAGAGCGTTAGCAAAGACGATCAACATTTCACCAAGTTGCACTTTCAGCTGAGAGACCCTAACGCGGACTCGACAAAGACTGCAGCCGTCTGGGGAGTCGTTGGCGAGTTGGCACAAGCTGGTTGACAGGATAAGGGACTTGAATTTTGCACGGGAAAGGGTAGAGAGAAAGGGTGAGACTGATACTATTGAATCCATCATCACGGCAAACTTTTGAAATTGAAACCCCATTTTTTCCTCAATTCACATGTGAATTTTCTTATATTTACAGGGGCTGAGCCCATTTTGATTATTCGATACTGCTACTTACAAGTCTTCGTTTATGGTAGCTATAAAGAGGTCATCTGCGAAGTACGCAAACAGCATTTGGAAGGAAGAAAATCTGGCACATTTACGCACGACCGCTCATAATATCGAAATTTGCAGCTTTCGGTATCGGTTGTTATCTTTTGGTGTTATTTCTTTTGCGTACCCACTTTTATCCACGAGGAATTTAGGTCCTTTTGCTGAAAATTCTTAAATTATACTATCCTTCCTCTCTTTCAAAGTCAGGGCATTCATCACGGCGCGCTAGGGAAGTTGCCAAAAGTCGGGAAAACGCGGTTCTTCTCAGAACCGGCTCCTTCTTCGCGTGCCTATTATGGCATTCTCACTCGTGTGAGATCAGAGCCACACTCATAAACGTCCAGAACGTTTTATAGCGACCAGATCGTGTGTGGCACGCATAGACAGGACGTTTAAAGTTGGCAGCCGCGGCGCCCCAGCCCCCACACCCAGGCATTTTGACTTTGCTTGCCGTTGGAGTAAGGCGGATAAGGGAAGAGAAAGAAAGAGGTAGAAGCCTGCCCCTCCCCCACGAACAAATTCTCGCGCCTGCCATTGGTGCGCGCGTCCACTCTGTGAGGCACGACAACTGTTTTCTAGTTACATTACAAAAGAAAGTTTTCACTTTATTGAAGAAACTAAGCGCTTAAATATCACCGGAAACTGTATGATTTCCTTAGACGTGGAATCGTTATTTACAAATGTACCATTGGATGAAGGAAAGGTGTATTTTGAATCTAAAAAAACCTTTCAATTCACGAATAATTTTGGACATGGCCTACAGCTGCACTTGCACTTAGCGTTTTCAAACTGCGTACGATAAACAGTATTAACACACGGACAGATAGGATGCACTAGGAATGTACATTCCATGGTCGTTAGAAAACTCACAAATACAAGCTTTTTCAAAAAATTACCTTACATCAAGTGTATACTATGAAGATGACGTAAGTTTCCACCGAATGCGTACACGAAAGAGTATGCTGTGCGCCGTTTCCGTAAAATATATCTGAATTTCCATGGGAATTGAAAATAAATTAGAAGAATCATACTACTCATGTGGTTATTTTTGTCGTGTGGCCGGAAAGAAGCTCATTTAAAAGCTGGAATCCTGTCATAACTGCAATATCATGGGATTATGCTGCGCGATATTTAGAATTACAACCTCCTCTAAGAAAGCCTTTCTAACTTCAAAAACTTCGGTTAACTTTTCATGAGATGGGCCAGCTTCTGCGAACGGAGTGGTATTTTAATGCCTTAACAAAAGCATGGAAGTTCTAAACTTGATACTATGACCGCTAGTACGGGTGCTTTGTTTGGGTCCTAGCTGGATCGACTTTCTATTTACACCTACACCCTTTCCTTTGATAGGCTTGCCTTGCGGTCTATTCACACAACAGTGTGTTCGACCGTCCAATTTATTTGTGGTCTCCTTTTAGTCGCCTTTTCGCCCACCCGAAAATGCATAATTTCGGGGCAATTCAAAAGGGACTGGCTGAAAAGTGAGCAATGACAGGGAGTGCAAAAAGAAATATGGACGCTTACCGTTGGGTGGTCGGACGAGACCAAGACAGTTGAGATGGTAGGACTTGGGACAGTTGGACTTGTCACAAAGAACTAACTCCCCACCGTCACCGCACCTAGAAAACACAGAGGGGCAGGTGTGAGTCAGATATACATATATATATATATATATATATATATATATATATATATATATATATATATATATAGGTATGTTGCAAAAATGTATGTTGCTACAGGTATTTTGCTGAAAGTGCAATAGGCAAGATGCAGACAGCTGTTTCACGGTTGTCACTGATCATTAGTACGCCATATGTCTTATGCAGCGAGATGTATATATATAGTTAAACAGGGACGAGTAGCAATCCTATGTGGTTGAATTGACGGAGAAAGTCATCCGAGGCCCGGGAGCTAAAAATTCACTGATGAACGGACGCTTCACCGATTGATTACGCAACTCACTCGTCCCGTTCTGCCCTGGGGCTCACTCTCGAGCCCCAGCAGCAGCTGGACGACAGTGGCTAGTAGTAGTAAAGGCAGCTGAACATTACCAACAAAGACGAGGGAGACTGCAATGACCATTTTTGGCTCGTTACCCATCATTAGCCAGCCATACCCAACACCAGGTGGTGCACACCCCGAAATCCAACGCTCTAACCATTGAGCTGGGTGGTGCACCACTTGGGGTTGGGAATGACTGGGTGATGACGACCAATAAGCCAGAAGTGGCCATTCCAGTCGCTCTTGTCTTTGTCTGCAATGTTAATCTGCCTTAAATTCACTGTAAATGTTCATCCATTAAAAGGACAAAGAGGACTGTCACAGAGGCTCAACAGAAGAGAGTAAGAAGTGAAGGTAACAATTTTAGAAAAAAAAGTCGTCGAAACACTGTCCCTAACCAGTCTAGTGAACGTACAATTATGCTTCCGAGGCATTTCTAGTAACACGGTTTGATGATGTTTAGGGCAACACCTCTAAACTCAGATTCTCCCATTAATAGAAGTTAGCAGCGGCCGAGAAGTGGCAATCCCGTGGACACGGTACAATAAAGATAGATTCTTAGCGCGCTATATATCCGGGTTGAACGTAAGAGGCTTGCAACGTGAAGAGACCAGGACCCACAACTTCTATGTTCGCAGGTGTCGTAATATTTAAGCAAAGAGCCAGCCTAACCTCTCACAACGCAAAAACCAAAAAGCTCCTTCTTCTTCCAATACCAGCAGTGACAGACGGCTAAAAGAGCGACAGGCTAGAAACCATGAGGTAGCCTTGGATCCCTCATTACCGAAGACGAGAAAAATGATAACAGTAACTGGTCTCCGGTAGGAAATCGCCCCTCAGTTTCGTCATGTCTCAGCGAACCTTATAATAACGCGTGGGCCAGAAGCCCAAAACCGGAGGGGATATGTAATAGCAGAATGGTTTCCTGTAGCCGCACCTTAATTTTGTAGAATTGCGTCGTAAAATTAGCGAAAACCTGCTGCAGAGCAGGGCAACAGGTACAATCATGATCTGCGACCCCTTAGTAGGTAACCAATTTTCTAGATCAGTGTCCAGTCCAGCCAAGCCTGAAGGCGTTGCCGCTGGCCATGACTACTTATTTGTCAAACTTGAAAGCCTATTTATTTCGCAGCTGAGAACAGTTCTACCATATAAAAACGGTAGAAGTGCCGGGCAATCAAAAGGTAGCATAACGGACATGCTTAATCTACTAGGATGATGATGACGATGAGGAGGGGGAGAAGAAGGATGAGTGTAGTGGTAGAGACGACCACGATGATGACGACGCTCGAGTCAATCTGGAGAAAAGCAACCCTTACTAAATATGTGCTCTGGGCGATCGATAAGACAAATATTATTAACTTATGAGGGCAGTAACGGTCTTGTATCCTCCAGGTAAACAATGCTCAGACCTCGTGCTTAAACATAAACCGACCATCCTAGCCACAATCAGGCACCGAGGTCCAATCTCTATCTCTCGCTTTTCGGTTATACCATCTCAACGAGGCAAGACTCCACCAGGACCACCCAGGCATATTGCCGTTAGCCTACCAGCCAAGATTCTCTAACAACCCGACCCTCCTCCAATTGGGGGAAGGAGAGTAAAAGTCAGTTCGTTCGTCGTAAGCAACAGGGAATTCTACTAATATGAGTGCAGTGGTGATTTAAGGGCAAAACGGATCGTTGGAATGAAGGTCTCCAACCTGTTGGTGTGATGTCAATGTAAAGACAGTCAGGACGAGCGGAAATAGCGGCGGGCTCGGCTGCTGTTGCTGAGACTGAAGTCAGCTCATATCCACGACAGTTCGACCGTCGTAGTCCGACGATGTCCACCGTATGCTCCATGGGAAAGTTGAGCAGGGACGGTGACTTGCGCGTGATTTAGTTTAAAGTGATAGTAGACTTGCGCTGCATCTACCGCACTCTCTCCTCCTCCCCTACCTGAGCCCGGTGTCAAGACAAAGTCAATAAGACCGAAGGTGCGAGAGGACGCAGGTGGCTGGCGCGGCTGGGTCCCCTAAGTCCTAGCCGCTCCTAGGCGTGCCACCACACCTCCATGTTCGGCATTTGTCATGGGATCGCAACTCGAATAACGCATGCCGTGCCCTGATGTGGCCCCCGTGTTGGTACAACGCATCTACCACGTGGCCCGTTTAGGGGCGGGCTCGGCTGCTGTTGCTGAGACTGAAGTCAGCTCATATCCACCGATATGCACACATACCAGACGTTGGAGGTGGGAGGGTCTCAGATCCCCAGCAGGTGAGAGTTCGCATAAAGGCTACGCTTGGAAGGAGCCCTCGTAGCCTGAAACTCAGTCATGCGCCGAAGCGAGTTAACTTAACGGCTGGTGACCCCTTAAAAAACGACTTTTAGCTCCTTGGGAAAGCTCGGAGTGTTATGCTTGTCGCAGGGAGGAAGTTAAGAGCCGGAACAGAGATGGGTCGGTTCCCCCCTCCCCAATAGATGACACTGAGAAGGGCGGGTCAGGCCGCCGTTAAAGACGTGCATACGAATTCAAAAATGCACACCGTTTGTTACTACTGTCAAAATGTTACATTGCGGCGAGAGCGAACAGGGTGAGTACGAGGGTCCTGCTACTACTTGCGTGAGAGGAGGCGCGACAACTACTTTGTTGTCGATATAACGAAACAAACAGTATTGCGAGACTTTTGAGGGTCAGAACTCCTCTTTTACACCGGCGTACGGAAAAGGACATGCAGAGCTAACCGTTTTGGGAAAAAACGGTGATGACACAGATGCGAGAAATGAAAAGGAACACAACACCTAGTAGCTAAGCCAGACATAATCCACTCCAGAACTGAAGTATCCGTAGTCGTTGTTGGTTCTAAGGGCTGGCAGATATAGCATCGCAGTGAGGTTAGTGGTAAACCGTCAACAGCTGTAGTAGCTAGAAGCCTACTCGACGCCTAGTAAATTGGCGTTAGACGTCTTCCTGACTCTCCCACTCATGTCACTGTCTGCTGCCGAATAGGTAAACCAACCACTCGCACACCGAGGATTACCGGTAAAACCACCAAAACATTACGCCTTCTTGTCTGACCTCCAGCTTAATAATGACAATTCGGGATGATACAGAAAACTATGAAGCAAGGTGAATGTGCTGCTCCGTGATTTAAGGACGGCAGAAAGTAACTCTGCTATGCCTCGTGACCCACGCTGGCGGTTGCGTAACGACGAGAGAGAAATAAAAAGATATGGGAGAGTGAAATGGCTTTCTGGCTTAAATGTCTCTTTCAGTCGGTCATACTTCAACCGCAAATTGGAGAAATCGGGAACGTTAATCCACAGTACCTTAAGATTGAAGTGAGCCAAAACCTTGCACTTGCACCCCAAAACGCCTCCATATGAAGGTGCTCACCCATCTTGCCTGGTTACAGGATTCAGCTCGTCTGCCCCAACGGCTACCTGACGAAGGGCTGGAGTACTTTTGGGATGTCATATAGTCAACAGACAGGAGGCTAGCCCAGAGATCAATGAGTCCATCCCACAAATCACGTCATCGCGGTCCGTCTTAGGAAAATGCACAGCTGACGAGGGTAAACAACCCGAAAACGGCCGTTCAGTTCTACTTCGCTACTGGTAGAGCGCCTTTAACGGTCGATTATTAGCCATAGTATGGCCGCCTTTGGTGTTTCGATGGAGGGGAAGACAACATCTGTCGTGTTCCCCAGTCACTTGGCTTCGGGAACTCGCGGAGCGCAAGCACAGATAACACAGCAGGTTTTACTAAAAGAAACCAAGGCGCCTCTTTTAGTAGCACCGACCTGTAACAAAAGTCATCATGCAGTGGTCGACGAGGCCCTCGCGATTCTGCAGCCGTCACCTTAGAGACAAAAGACTCCACAACGGAGTCCTGCTTCACCTTACAGGCGCGCTGACTCGGAGGAACGGCAGCCAGAGTGGCTGGACGACCGACACCGTCCGTCGTGCTCGTGGCTGCAGCCGAGAGCAGTTGAGACATGTTCTTTTTGTTCCGCCTCTGTTGCCGCTGCCCACGCATCTCCGACGTAACCTCCTGGTTTTCGACTGGAGAGGTTGACACAGCAGCAGCAGCAGCAGCGGCGGCGTCAGTGGACTTGTGAGTTGGAGAGGCGGCCGGTGAACGGAGGGCAGTCTCGGGAACTGGAAAAGCAGTGGGCAAACGGAGGGAGCCGACACAAGTGTCGGCGCCGCACAGACAGATGCTCTTGCTTCCAGTAAGGCCGGCATCGAGGAAGAAAGAGCGCCTATAGTCTAGAGTCAACTCCTCTTTCTCCTCCAGAGCAGAAAGAGCGAATAGACCTGAGAACAGCATTAGCGAAAAATGGCGTTACTATGGCGCTCTGTTGTGCGAAAACCCACACAATACATAAAAGAAGCTAGGAGAATTTTATAACAAAATAGATTAAAATATGCAACCACTAATGGGAAATCCTGACTTTGTTGGTACCTTCAAATGACTGCTTGTAATCAACACGCAAAACGTTTTTTACGGCTAGAAATTGCAGTGCAGGTCTTCTCTTGTGGCGCATACGCCAACCTTGCCCACTTTTCGACTTTCTTGTCACATCTCCACCAGAAGTAGGCTTTTCTCAATAAAAGTAAAACACTAAGTAGAGACTCGCAGTCAAAAATTGTCCCCGAGATGGTGCCGGATAACCGCCCTGCCGACTTCCTATCTGGTAAGCGACAACTGAGGAACTATTTAACGGTGGCTGTTTAGGCGAAAGTGTACATTCTTTTTTAGCTGGCTCGTAAAGCGAGGTTTCGGTCTTCTGGGACACAGACGGCAGATAAGTGCATCAAACAACTTTGACCGGAAGATGGGGGAATCACGCAGCTCGACGGGATCGAATTCTGCTGCCCACAATGCTTACCCATACGAAGACGGCCGTTCACATTGTAGCATTTGGCCTCAAGGTTGGGTTCACAGGAGTGGTTGACAAAGCGAGCCATGTTGCCCACCCGCTGGGCGTCGATGACCAGCTCTGGGGTTAGGCGCAGCAGGAATGTCATGGGGGCATTCTCCGAGGATGCAGCTGGAGTGGAATTGGTAACGGTCGAGGCGTTCGACCTGCTGTGCTGAGACGTGTAGGCAACAATGCCCGCTGAGAGCCGTTTGTTAGCCTCCAATACGCCGATTACTTCGCCTATGAACTCCACCACGAAGGCGTTCTGGTGGGGGGTGACGGGGTCGGGGTACAAACAAAAAAAAACAACATGGGGATTTGCAAACAGAACAGGCTCCGAGATTATATGTTGAAGGCATGTCCAAAAATTGGCAGTAACGTAAAGTTTTGTTTTCCTAGGATACTCTGAGGTAAGGATAGAAATGAAACACCCAAATGACAATATGCAAAATAGGCGGATAAATGTCATTTCAGTACCTCCATTCCGTTAGAACTTTAGTCTTGGTCTAATGCATGGGGGGGCACGTCTCGTCACATGCGCCTAACTCCACTTTCAGTCGGCTCGACACAGACTTAAACTAGCCTATTTGCGAGGGGTAAGTATGCGACCCGGGTTCAGCGCATGATTTCCTCACTATCAACTGGACGCGCTAAAAGTTGTGGCCTGGAAGGTTTCCAACCGACGAGATAACAGGTTACATGGCTCCTTTTTTGGTGTGGCCTTTATGGCAACTCATACACAAGTGAAATCAGAGACCTGGTTTGTGTGAAAATAGCAGCACGCGTGTAGCACGCATAGATAGGAAGCCAGTCTCGTTCGACACTGTTTCCAGACCTGCCAGTTCCGGTCATCTTTAGCTAGAGCAAAATGAGCATTAGAAAGTTACGTTGAAATTCCCACGTAAGCCAGTACTGCACTCTCGGAAAATATTTGATCCTCGTCTTTTGCGACGGACGGATGGCGAAGGTTCATAAAACGTAGGCTGACACTTAAATGCACTCCGTAAGAGTAGAGGCTACATTTATGGATTGGCAATAGTTATGCGTCTGTGGGTGTGTGTGGATATGATCTCACGTGCAAGACGATGCGGTTCGCCTGTCTTCTGTGATGAACTGCAGCTGAATTTAGCTATGGTAGAACTCGTTCACAAAATTCCCACATTCCATACAAGACTGATTTACGATGACTGGAGATGGGCGTGGACGCAGTGCCTGATCGGGCTGAAGTCAGATCTATGCGTGCCAGACAAGCGTTGGTCCCTACATAAGCTCGGACCAGTATACAGTTAGCAGGACTCGGACTGCGTACAGTATAAACTGCCATAAAGCCATAGAAAGGGGCCTTGCGGTCTGATCCTCAGTTCTGGATAGAATCGAGTTAGGCCGTCATTTTGGAAGTCTACAACAACAAAAATGCGTCCTGGTTCATGCTCACTCATTCGACTAGAGATGATGTTGGATACAACCGCCGATGGGGCATAAAGCCTCTGTCCACTCATGTCACACACGTGTACAAATTAGACCTAACCAACTTAGCGCTAGCTTAAGCGCGAGATCCAGTGAAGGAACGACTAAAGTCCGACCCTGAATAAGGATTTTGTCTTGCAGTGACTGGTACAGAATAATCAACTGAACCACGGCCCAAGAGGGAGCCAGTCCTGCCACATCAAAATCTCAAATTCTCAGGAAAAGAGAGGCTCGTCAAAATAGAACGGATTAAAACCCAGCATGTATGCCATTTTCCGCCAGACGTTATTTAAGGTCTGGAAATTTTGAGGGACTTCTCACACGCAATCATATTTTGAACCTGCAGCAAAACAATTACAAGTTTTTTTCCAATTCGCAAACCCTGCGAGACAAGCCACAAGGCATTTTACTAAGCCTACTGAAGACATGCTAGTTTGGGGCGGCTGTGTGAAAATAGGAGCGCTCTACGCCTGACCTGACACAAATGGCATGATGGACGCTTTGCAGTAGAAAGCTAACATGCACAGGCTGAAAGTACGAAGGAGAAGTAGCCTGAAAACTGTATTCCTTAGCCTCAGCAGTCAATGAGAGAAGAGGAAAGCAGGCCGCTAGTGACATGTGATACGCCGAGAGTGCGCGACAGAGAATCACAACAATCCAATCAGAAAAGGCCAAGTTGTTGTCCGCCACGTCACTTTTTCGACGTGGCGAAGAGAGAGTGGTGGCAAAGACGGGGCAGGCGCTTGAGAGTTCTAAGTTAACATAACATGTAGAGCAACTAAAGTATCCCTCCGTCTTTATAAAACACCGAAATGAACAGTCAATACACAGTTACAACCCCCCCCTTCCTGTCAAGCTTTAAATTTATTAGTGCACTTCCCGGATAAATTTAACGCCAAGGTGAAAGTTGTAAGTAGCCCGTTTGTGAATTATCATTGGGACCCATGTATGCATCCAAAATGAACGAAGAATGAATACTGTTTGGCAGCAAAATGGCATCAATTAGAGATGACAAAGGGAAAAAACAAAAGCGACGGTCTTGGTTAGTGCGAATGGTAGTCTATGGTACGAAGGTTAAAAAAGTTTATAAAAGCCCCACAAAGAAGCCTCACGGCTTCTCTAACCGTAATGAAGGCTAAAAAATAAGAGGGTTCTTTAACGGAACTAGGCATAACCGAAAGGCAGTCTCTTGAGTGAGAAAAAGGCAGCCAAAAGGGTACAAAAAACGTCCCAGAACAACTACCTACCTCTATACTATCAAAAGAAACGGAGGCTGCTTACATACATATAGATCAGCGGAGGAAGATTGTGAAGAAGCCTGCGAAGGGCCGACGGAAGCACTCAGTAAGGTCGAGCAACAGAGGCATCGGAACACCATGTGGGTGAAAACCGAGCCAAGAAATTGAAAGGGAGACTTCTAAAGTAACTGAGGCCGGCTTCTTCAATGAACAACACGGCAACACAGATGGAATTACTACCAACACGCAGATGACCAAATCGTTCATGGATTTGGATTCAGTCAGCCCATCCACACCTAGCGGTACAAGTGAACTGGAAACGAACGCTCGGTCATTCGAAAGATTTGAGACAACAGCAGGTAATAGATTCAGTCGCAAGGAAAATTTAGTTATAAAAGGAGCTCTGTAATCAGCGCTAACAATTCCAAAGGAGAGGGGTAAGCATGAACTAGGCCTTCTTAAAGTGTAATTTAAAGCTTTGTTAGGGGACGGTGAGCCAATTAACATTCTCAAATGTGACTAGTGGTGTGCTTCCAGACTCAGTTCTCGAACCCTTACTCTTCATCCCTTTTGTTAATGACAGCCTTCAGGAACTCGACTGCGGTAAAATAATGTTCATCAACGACATTAATCTCCGGCAAGTCCTTAAGGACCCGAATTAACAGAAAGTCCTACAGAATAATCTGCACCGACTGCAAATGCGGTCCGAGAGATGGCTTCTCGATTTGAATGTGCAGAAGTATGCCATCCTCCCTCTACGTCCAAATAACTGCCATTTAAATGACTGGATGAGGGCATATCACCCGAAAGACATTAATCCTCCCGCAAATTCTTCCCAGAAGGATCCCGGTGTTTGGATACAGAGCAACATGAAACCAGCACTGCAGTGCATAAAGGCTGCGAAAAACGCCATGCGAGTACTACAGTAAAATGCCTAACTCATGAAATGTCATCCTCGAAGTTTAAGATAGTAGTATGACGCACATTTTAAGTTGTTAATTGTTTTTCACTGATTTGAGGCGCAAACGCTGTTTACTAAGGAAGATTTCATTTCAGATCTGTTTATTCTCCGCACAACTGGGCAAAATGGATCAACATTCGACGTTTCCCCATTTCCAGGTCTTTCCTGCGCTATTGCACCATCTGAACTAAACCTTCTTGTTTGTGTGCGTTGTACTATAAACGAATAGTAATGTAAGCTAGAAAATTTTTAAATACATCCCTTCATAAATCGGCAAATGTGATGTTGCGTTAACGAAAATCAGAAAAGCGGAGATATGACATCGCATTGTTTTCGGAAAAACAAGGACGAGTTTAGTTTTAAAAATCAGTTTCGCAAATTTTTGACGTCTTATGCCAAAAAAACGCAGTAATGAACTTGTGTGTGTATTTTTTTACCCACACCAATAATTGGGACTCTAAACAAACATAAATACGAAAAGCCGCTACAGGTCATCATTTCTCCTTGTCACGCCGTACGCGAAAAATGTCCAGACAATATCTGCAGTTAACTATTAATAAATACGGAAAATTGAAACGGAAAAGGCAGAAGATTGACATTTCTTCGCGAAATCTAAGTATATATTCGGCCACTCGGTTGTGCATTTGCGATCTTAGAACTGGGCCGAAAAGTAAGCAAGTAGGGCGAAAAAAGCTCCAATAGAAAGAAATAAGTGACATCTTTCATTTTCAGCAGACATTGTATCCCTTATTTAAAGCGAAGTCAAAAAATGGTCGAACGTCCCCATTTTTCCTTGACTTTATCTTCAAAGACTGCTTAGTAAGCAAACATTCGACAATTCAATATCTAATAAAAGTAATGTTTAAAGAGGTAACTTATTATAAGAGTTTTTGGATCGATCGTAGGCATATTATTAATGGCCTAATTATGTTGTGGGCATTTATTCACCTCGGCAACGAGTATTTATGTTTGGATGAGTCTACAAATTTGACCCAAACGGCCAACTGCATAAGAAAGACTGTTTCAGAACTCACTATTTCGGGAAATGCCTTTGAGAAATATCTTATTTTGAAGGTTTTGATAAGCGCATAAAATATAATCTACATTTATGGGCAATAGACAGAAAACACAGGAAAACGTAAAGTATTTAACACTATTTCAAGGACGATCTGAGACTCATCATAACCCGACACCGGAAAAACTTATGAAGAAGTTTAGCTAAAGGAAAGTCCTCTTAACATGCACAAAATGGTACGTTTTAGATTTCACCTAACAGTTCTACTGAAAGTTACCAGTTACTGACCGGCCTATCAGCATGTCAGCTTATGAAATATATTATTCCTTTTACGCCCCGGTCGGCGCAATCAAGCGAAAATTTGCTCGCCTTAGTCAATCGAATCATTAACAATGTATAAACGGAAGAAGAAACCGCCAAGACCCGTGTAACCGTGTTGAAATATATACTCGAAATTTAGGCTGTTTGGTAACGGCCATACTTTCCATTGCCCTTAATCTGGAAGACAACTTCTGCGGAACATACACTAAAGGACTATTTTCAAATTAATTCTACTTTAAGTGTTTTATTTACTCGTTTGTTTACATGGACAAGCATTCTGTTCATTTAAAACTTCAGGATAATTAGCTAACCCGATTTTTCATGTCTTCTGAATCTAACGCTTTCATTAAAAAAATTAGTATCTCTAAACGACTAAATATTAATTTTTAAACCACAATATGCGGAACGGTCACTTATTTACTACTGTAAAACTTGGGGGGACGCAGTGTGGGCTGATTTGGCATAACGACCCCTATCTCGTGAGATAGGGCAGTTACTGTAAATGCTATGAAAAGGGCAATTGTAACCTTTGACAAAGACCTCTTTGGGAGAATTTTCGGCACCTTTTTTCAGCCTCATTTAGAATACGGCAGACAAGCGTGATGGCCAAGGTTAATTAAGGACAAAATATGCCTCAAAAAAGGAGGACGCCGTACAACAAAGATGGTAAAAGGTTTAAACAACCGATCCTACATAGAAAGACTGAACTGTCTTAATATATTCCCTCTGTGTTACAGGCAGCAAAGAGGTGCTCTAATCCAGGTTTACAAGATAAGGCATGGCCTTGAGCATGGACTGAACTTTGAGATGTTTCAATGGCACCTTTCGCCTTATCTTTGTACACACTCGATGAAGTTACGCACAAAATTCTCAGGCTGAACCTTCGCACGGAATTTTTCACGCAAGGGTATTGGAGAAATGAAATTATTCCCCTCAATCAGTCGTGGAGGCAAAGTCCCTGCAGCTCTTCAAGAAACGATTGGATTATGTATTTACAAAAACAATGCTACTCAAATAATTCGAGTACTATTTTAGTACTGACCATTTTGCTTTCCGCATGTACAATAGGGTTTCCCAAGGCATTGCCCATCGATCTTACCAAATAAACTGAAAAAAAGTGAAATTTAAAGTGTACGATTTTAAAATTTGGGTTTTATCCCACATGCTTTACTAGAAACTGCAAAACTTGGTGGTCTTCAAAGCCGGCGTAATGTTCAAACAACGGGGTTGGTGAGTGCTATAAACTGGAAAACCTTCAATGAAACACAGAGACGCGTCGACCACAATAACTCCCTGAAAATTAGCAGTTGTTTCTGCTTCCTAAAAACTGACACATAAAGCAGACAGCAGAGCCAACATCGGCTCCAACGCCCATAATCCGGAGGCCAGGGACCCTGCGCGGGCAGGGTCTGTGGAGAATCCAGGGTATCCACAGGCAGTGAATAGTGGAATGGGCTTTAGCTGTAAAGTAAGTGGACCATTCAAATGGGCCTAGCTGAGGACCATTGGCGGTTGTAGTTAGAATTGCAGAGGGGAGCAGAGGAATTCCGACCGAAAAACGGCATACATGATTTACTTATCGATAATTTGAGTTGATGGTACAAACAAACAAAGCCGACTGATTGAAAACGGTTTATACTGTTCTGGGCGTGTGTACGCCCGAACGCATGCATTAGAGTAGCCTCAGATGATAAACTAAGAAAACATTTATTTGACCCACTTGTGAAAAAAAATAAACTGATATTTCGATACTGTACAGGATATGTCTACATTCATTAAACCCGAGCTGAACTCTTCGACTACGCCTGCAAATAGGAAAAAAGGTACCTTTAAGAGTAGGGAATATGAATATCTGGCTTTCATAAGTCCAGTTCATCAGAAAATGCGAACCAGCATAGCATTGTGGTATGTGTAGATACCCAATCAGCCCCAAGTCGCACCGACACTGTCTTTCGACTATAAACAGGGGTGAACTAGGAGGGGACGAGCGATTTGAAGCTTCTCTGTGCTGTGGGATACATCAAGTGGAAATTGTTTTCATTCGCACCCAGTCGTTCCTCGTCGAAGCAGAAGGGTTAAACTATCACACTAGGTGAGACCTTGTCTAGGGGACTCATAAGCATAAGTTTTCGAGGCTATTTCAAACATTTCACGGGATGACACGTCGCAGACGCACCTTTTTGACGCGTTCCAGCAGCTTCAGGCCAAAGCCGCGGTTAGCCGTACGGAAGACGGTGAGAGAGGGCTGGGTTGAGAAGGGACGATTTCCACAGTCAGTGGAGGGTTTGCGTGTCAAAATGCTGCATATCTGAGGGGTGCATTCGCAGTTGTTGAGCACATTGCTGCAACGAGAGGCGACAGAGCAGCGAGGATTGGTAGCGAGGGAGCATTTGCAGGGACTGGTGGGTACCTCGACTGTGGCCAGCTAAAAAATAAGACAGAGAGCTCATAGAGTACGCTAGCCTGTGATTTTAGGCTCACATACAATACAGCATGAATTTCAAAAGAATCTTTAGGTGTTGCCATTCATGCACGTCTTTTTAGCATTAAGAATCATTTTTAACTTGGATAAGCTCACTACCGTAAGGACTAATTTGTCCTAGCTTCTGCATCTTACTACAAATAAAGTTCTACTCAAATGAACGCAGTAACCGAGTCGAGCCCAGAGCCACGAGCTGAAGTCATAGGAGGCCACAAAAAGCTGCAATCACACGAAAGGTCTGGAATCATTTGCTGGATCCAGTGCAACCTCTGTTTGACCAAACATGCCAGTGAGATGGGAAAACTTACTTCAAAAACGGATGACGAACGCGTATAAGCAGGGAGGGGGTGGGGTGAATACGCTAAAGCCAAATTCGTGGATAGATTCTAGGACCTGGATCACGACCAGAGATCGATGGGATAGAAATCTAAGCAACAGACGGCGACCACTTGAATGGTGAGATGCCTTCGTCAGTGCTCTCCGGCCCGAAGTCGATAAGTAAAACGGAACGAGATCTCTTCATACTAAGCCACGATAATATTTCGCATGAGTAGGATAATTAATCACAATGGGGAGCATGCGAACAAACGGTACAGCGAGGAACAATTCTGAGAAGCAATACTATCAAGTCATAATCCAAAAGACTAATAGCAGTTAATAAACTCAGTAATCAACCCAGTGAACGCCGTCGACCAAGCAATCATCGCCCCAATCACGATCAACCTTAATGAATGTTTGGTAACCGGCAACTGGTGTGCAGTTTCCCACTTACTCCCTGGAGTTTGAGCCTGATACGCCAGTGTTATAGTAGTTCAATATACTTCCGTAAACATGCATACAAGCTCATGCAGAAACGCAATTCTGCATGCACAATAAGGCGGCAGAGTGGCCTAAAAGCGCTCTTGTGAGGACTAACCTTTTCGAGTTTTGGTGGCGTAAACCGGTTGGCGGCGATTTGCTGGAAGGAGGAGAAGGCCTCTGCCGACTGGATGGCATCAATGTCCCGCTGAGAGGTCAAACCCAGAGCGGCAGCAGCTTCCGGGGTGGAGACAGGAAGGAGTTCTTCATCGGAGAGACGGTTGGCGTGCATGGTGGTCAGTGGTAGGCCCCGCTTCCAAACGTAATTCACATAGAACTCGTGCACCTTCGGAGCCATTTTTACGGCTACAAGGACGTATCGAAAGCGTAAGATATTGCATTACTGGTAAAAGTGGTATTATTATTATTATTATTATTATTATTATTATTATTATTAGAAGTAGTATTAGTATTAGTAGTAGTAGTATTAGTAGTAGTAGTAGTAGTAGTAGTAGTAGTAGTAGTAGTAGTAGTAGTAGTAGTAGTAGTAGTAGTAGTAGTAGTAGTAGTAGTAGTAGTAGTAGAAGTAGTAGCAGGGACAAAGCAAACAAAATCATAAACGTTATGTATGGATGCTTTTAACTGCAAGTGCTTCGATAGTGTAGTTAATAAACATGCGTGTTCGTTTTAAGTGAGCAAAAATAGGAGTAAGTTAGGCACGTTTCGGAGAAGGTAGAAGACACCTTGACTTTCAAATGCAGAACCACTTAGCTATCTGTTCCTTGATGCCGCCTATACTGTCTCATCGTTCGTATAATCAGTTTGGTGTAGGCAGCACTGACTTAATTGGAGCGAAGAGCGCAGTGTTAACGGTTGATAATAACACGTGTGAGAGGTGATTGACGGTTTTCCCTTTGTTGTTAGCTGTTGCAGCTGTCTGGAGCAGTCCGTGTGGTTTCGGCATTTGTATCTTTACCAATCCCACTTCAGTCTTGGCAATAAGGCAAGTCACTATAGGTCGGCGAGAAATGGCAACATACACACCAGCCAGGACAAGAAAAAGTCACATTTCACATGCCTACATTATGCATGGTCAAAAGATTTGATCAAACCGTTGTTTAGATCTTGCTCTCTAACCACTTTAAAGGATGAGATGGCAAGTTTATCCAGTGACCGGTTTATAAACTGCCGATTACTCTACCCGAGTGAACTCGGCAGGTCTAGAATTGGGTAGAAAATTTTGCAAGAAGTACGAAATACGCCTTCACTTATGGTGCCTCCGCAGTATGAAAACAAGCCACATCGCACCTTGAACTGAAGAACTGTCTCGAAGTTCTAGTTGACTTCGCATTCACCCATAAAAGAGTATGACGAACAGATTAAGTAAGAGATAGAGGAAAACGTACACTTGTTGAAGGCGAGATCATTCTTGCTATGACCTTTTGTCAGAGCGGTTGCCGAGGATCCTAGACCAACCTCGTAGGCAAAGGTCTGCCCGCGGGACACCCACTGGTACTCCCCGGAGCCAATGAAATGAATCAGAAAAGTGCCTTCTGGATGAGCCATATTTAGTATGTTGAGGGGCGCGTTGCGCGCGTGGATAACCTCGCAGGGCCACCAACGGAAACAGGGAATTTTCGCCCATATAACTTGAGCATAACGCGGCTGGACACCACGCCTGAAAATGTAGATAAGAACTACTGCTACTTTCTAATCGAAGGGTAGGTGGTGCATATACAAATAAAAACGCTTGGAACAGTCAAACGAAGAGGTAGAATGAGTGCCAAAACATGCATACCGGCAGTTATCACAAGTAAATGTGGGAGCTGGCGAAACCGCGTCTGAAGGATCCATACACGCTTTGTGGTAGTTAGTCGGGCATGTCTCACAGAAGATCTGCGAAATTAGAGAAACAAGGAGATGGTGAAAAATGAAGTGCAGGAGTGTGGGAGGAAGGGTAGTACGAAAGAGAGTATCCGAACGCTTTCTATCGTCCAATAATAAATCGCATTTTATAACAAAAACGTCCATAGGCCAAAGGATCCGAGATTCGGTAAAACACACAGTGTGGAAATATGGATGTTTTAAATCTTTTTATAGAAGAGAGCTGGATGTACAGTAGATGACCTAACTCTTGCAAGTTTAAGATTATTAAGGGAAAGATAGGCAAACGCAAAGGCATGATCGGAATTTTAATGAGTAGTTACGCGTACATTTTGCCCTGTTATTTTGATTTTTGCAAGAATTTAAGGTCTAGAAAGTCTTTTAGTAAAGAAAACTGGATTCCCATTAACCTAATCGAAGAAAAACGGGCAGGATTAGGGCAAAATCGAAGGTTATATTTTAAGAACAAAAGCGATACTTTTTGTGTGTTGTGCTATAAAAGATTATTAATACAAGCAGGAAAATTTTCAAAGAAATCCTCTCTGGAACCGGAAATTCTGATCTAAAGTCAATGCAAATCTCGTAAAGGCAAAAGTACATTGTTTTCCACAAATAACTAACTTAGCTTTTAAAATTATGTTTTTCAAATTCCTGACGTTTTTATCACAAATGCAGAAGTAAATTTCTGACTGTATGCTCTCTGACAGCGCCAAGAATTGGGACGTAAACGAATATATATTACCGGAAGCTGTGACATGCTGTCATTTCCGTGCCACGCCGTGCCATTACAAATGTCAAAGCACTTCCTGTCCGATGCTGATTTCGAGCGCATACGGAAATTGGCAGCCGAAGGGCTGCTGCTTGAGTCGTCGGCTAATATTTTCGATATTAGACAGGCCACATTTTCGGGAATTAGAAACTATAGAACCGTGCCTATAATAAAGCAAGGTGGACCAAAACGGTCCACAAGCAAACAGAACGACGATTTTATTCGTCGTAAATTTGTCGATGTTCTTTCTGTGCATAATAAGAAAAAGGATGAAGGAATTTGGCCTTCATCAGCAGACTGTAATTAAAAAGCCATTTTAAGTAGGAAACTAATTAGAGAACGTTTTTCATTTGCTCAGGAATATATTAATCACAGACTTTCACTTTGGGAAAGCATTTACTTTTGTAATACGCACACTACATCAAAAGCAACTTTCAAGAACTGTCGACGACTGATGGTTTGGATGGCCATCAAATTCGGAGAGCGAACGAGCTGGCGGTCGACAAAAGAGGCCATAAATAGCAAGGTGTTCAGCGACATCGTAAAGGATGCCTTCGGTAAAAACGGCATTCGCCGACGGCGAACGGACACTACAATGTTGCAAGATAATGCCCCTGTTTACCGATCAAAGGAAGTATGATTCTTATTTAGCTTACGCTTATCATCTAATTTTTTAGACAACAGCCAGCCATTTCACCTGCGGCCTCCGAAGCATTTTTATTTCTGCCAACAACCCTCACCTAAATCCTATGGAAAATCTCCTTGCGCTAATCAAAAGAAACTGGGGACAAGGCAAGGCAAGGCAACACATTTTAATGGAGCAAAAGTTAGGTTTTGCCTAATGAATGCACAGACCAAACCACCATTGACAACTTATTAGCATTTATGTCCTCCGGACTTACAGCAGGAATACACGCTAAAGGACAATCAACAAAATATAAGCACGTTGTATTCTTATTATTTTTCATTAGTTTGTCGTCGTATCATATTTACCTTCTCTGCTGTCCGCTGTATTAGGCTTGAAATAATTGACCTACAAAAATCGTTTTTTTTATTCGATTCGATTATTTTCGATAAAATAAATTATTCCTTAGCTAGAAAATGGTACTTTGTAAACCGAATTATGCCTTCGTTTAAATATCGGTCGTTTCTTAAGGGCAGTATAACTTGCGGGGGTGTATGGTGCACGATTTTTTTCCGTTACACGCGTTTTCGTGAATTTGCGTCAGTTAGGGAACGAACTGTAGGTAAAATGGGATTGAAATTTGGGTGGCTTACCCTATCTGGACCAGGTTTCCGACAACGGAAACACCAGGAGACGCTTTGAACCTTGTGCTGCGGCAATTTGTTTAAGTTTTTGACGAAGTGGACAGGACAGACAATGTGTGACAGAGAGACTTCTACAGAACCTGCAGGAGTGCATAGATCGCCAGTATGGAAGACGCGAGGACAGCTAGAATTGTAGAATGGGTAAGTTAGGTAGTAGAGGGGGAGATGGGGTCGCCAATAGAATGAAATTTTACTGAGATAGCGCTCGATGAGTGTGCGTTACAAACAGTAGCGCACACTTGGCCGAACCATTCGAATGAAGGGCCCCGAAACGGGCTGTCACTAGGCCAATAACCATAGAACAACGGTGGCTGTGATACGTAGATGATACATTTGTCATAATCAAGAAAGAACTCTTAGATCTGCTACACAAAAAATTTTAACTCTACATTTCCAGGAATTGAATTCACGTTCGAAACGGAAGCTGATGGACAACTCCCATTTCTGGATGTCCTCGTACATCGGAAAACTGATGAATTACTCCACAACTCAGTTTACCGCAAAGAAAAATTCTGAGGTCATCCTACACTTTGAGAGTAATTATCCTGTCTCTCACAAAAGGAATTCTGTCTACAATCTCCTAAATCGAGCCAAACACGCTGCTCTGGTGAAGAAAGTTACCGGGCAGAAATGAAATACCTCTTTAACTTACTCTAACAATGGATACCCGCATGACTTTGCACATCGATGTCTGAAGCGGCAATACTTCAAATAGAAAGGTATTTCAAACGACACGACCACCCAGGCACTCAAAAAAGGACCTGTCGAACTCTACCACGTGAAAAATGTATCAGAGCTTGTCAAAAGACAGCTGAGAAAACGCCAGATACAAGTAGCACACCATCCCTAAATCTACTTTACTCTCACCGCTTGTACACCCTAAGGACAGGGTTAGCTACATCGATAAAAAAGGTGTTGTCTACAAAATCCCATGTTCCAGTTCTAATGCCGTTTATTGTGGGCAATCTGGGAAATCTGTCTTACCCGACTAAACGAACATCAATAAGTGGTTAGAAGACGAGACCATTCATCCCAAGTGGCTACACCTACACTGGAAACAGGGTACAAATTTCCATGGGAGAAAACACGGATTGCTGGCACGTGCCCAATCAGAAAGGGCTGTGAATTCCTGGAAGCAATACCCTATGATAAGACATGCATCAACCAGCATATCGATTAAGATGACGCATACAAATATATATATATATATATATATACTATCGAGGTGAGCATAAGGCGTCCACTGATTACTGGGAAAATTGCTCTGAACATATCCAGCGGAATAGTCCAGCTGAAAAGTGAGCAGAGGGGGTGGGAGGCAAGTCCTTCGCCCTTGAGGATATGGTAAACATATGAACCAGGCTGACTGCGATGTAATGCTGATAGCAGTTGTGTATAAGAGAGGCGGAGGATGTTTACCGAACACACTGCAGCATGGGTCGCCCTTCAGGTTGAACAGCTGTGCTTTCAGAATCTTCTAGGCAGCAGGTGGCGCAAACATGAGCAGGACAACGGGTAAGCAGGACCGCGCCTCCAGCTTTTCTCCGTGACCAGGCAGCCGGGGTGTTGATGAAGGCAGTCGCGATGAAAATGTCGTCCGCAGCCCTTTACCTGTATAAGATGAAAAAACCCGCTTCTTGAAGAAGTAAAGATAACTGAAGGCAAAAAGGCATGGTGGTGGAGGCCGAATCTGGAGCGCGGTAACAATGTGCTGCCGTGTGATGCAACCGAGGGACAAACGGCTGCCTACCAGAATCTCCGCAATCGTCTACATGTGTTGCAATTATTGGGACTTTAATTAATTCGAGGAAACTGGATGAAAATTGCACAATAGCCCACATGAGCGCAAACTGGCGGCTCAGAGGCTAAATCCAGACTTGCAGCTTGCAACAGTCATTGAAGAAACTGGCAATAGTTTTTGACATTTAAGGGGCGGCCATCTTAGACCGGGACATCTCAAAAGCGGAACGACTCAAGCTTCAGGTATGATATTCAGATGTCAACTCTATCATCAGGCATCTAGACCTTCCTCCGGCACATAAAGGCCCGTGTCATAAGATGCATAAAGAGTGGGAAAAGATAGTCACACGGAGCTTGAGAAATGCAAGCTCACTGCGAATCTCTTCCGGTGAGTAACTTCAAGTTCTCAAATTCTATGAAGTCGGTTAGCAAGCAGCAGTGCCCTCCGCCGATGCTCTTGCCACTTCCGGCAAACAGTCCGCGCACAGCCTCTCTTCCCCCCTCCGCGTACAATTTTTAACAGCCTCGCGGTCGAGAACTCTGCCATAAAATATATCAAGAGACTTTGGTAACATGCACACACGACAGTTCGACCGTCGTAGTCCGACGATGCCCACCGTATGCTCCACAGAAGGGTGATGCAGGGACGGTGAGGTGCGCGTAGATTAGTTTTAAGTGATAGTAGCCTTGCGCTGCAGCTACCGCAAACTCTCCTCCTCCCCCACCTGAGCCCAGTGTCAAGACAGAGTCAAGAAGACCGGAGATGGGAGAAGGCACAGGTGGTTGGCGCGGCCGGAGCCCCTTGGCCCCAGCCGCCACTTGGCGAGCCACCACAACCCCACATGTTCGGCAATTGTTATGAAGGCGTAATCTGAATAACGCCTGCCGTGCCCTGATGTGCACCCCGAGTTGGTCCAAAGCATCTACCACGTGGCCCATTTAGAGGGTACACGACAGTTCGACCGTCGATTTCGACGATCTCCACCGTATGCTCCACGGAAGGGTGGTGCGGGGACGGGGACTTTTGCGTGAATTAATTTTAAGTGATAGTTGCCTTGCGCTGCAGCTACCGCACTCTCTCCTCCTCCCTCACCTGAGCCCGGTGTCAAGACAGGTTCAAGAAGACCGGAGATGGGAGAGGGCGCAGGTGGCTGGCACGGTCGGAGCCGCCTCTGGGTGTACCACCACACCTGACTAGGATCCTATGCAGTGGGAGTGCTATAAAGGCCACATTAAGAAGGAGTCATTGCAGCCTGACTCTCAGTCCGCCAGTCAGCCACTCCACACAAAACATGCATTGGGCTGAACACGCGGTCCGAGTTATCCCGCCAGATGGCAACCTTCCAAGCCACGGCTTTTAGCGCACCATGATAGTTTCAAGTGCGTCAGATTATTTATAGTGAGGAAAATGCACTGAGCCGTCGACCTCACTCTACCTAACCCCAGCAATCAGACCACTGCCCGAGCCGGTCAGTGGTCTGATGTAGGAGTGAGCACATTGGCTGACGGGTCAGCGTGCCCGTCTTCGCGCCCCACAGCACGACCTGAACACCATAACACACACACCAGGATGCACTAAATCAAGGGATATGGAGGAGCCATCGCCGTCTGACTCGCAGTCCACTGGTCAGCCACTCAACACAAACAGCACATACACTGGGCCAGCGGCGTGGTCCGGTGTAAGCGTCAGATTGCCAGCCTTCCAAGCCACGGTTTCTAGGAAACCATAATATTCAGGTACATGATAATGAGGGTATTGTCTATTTATTGTTGAAGGTAGTGTGCGCAGATGACGCTAAGCTTCCTGTGGTTTACCGCAGGTGTTTGTGGAGGCGCACGTGTTCTAATAGGCCCATGCGGTTTAAAGGTGCGGGATCAGAGAGGGTAATGGAGGCGGGCGCGTCAACTGTATGTCGGAGCCTCAGACACTGGTTCACCACTAGTATTGGGATGTGATTATTATGATGGTGGGAGTAATGGATTTGATTCCAGGGGTGAGAGTGAGGAGGGAGTTTGAAGGAGGTTTGACAGAATTTGACGTAGAAGTTGGAGTTATCGGATTGTTGGTGCGTTGCGTCGGATGATATCCGAAGAGGGCGATTCGCGCGCGGCAGGTGCGTTGGCAGCGCGAGCATGTTGGCAGGGCCTGGGCATTGGCGGTGTTGGTCTGCGGCGCTAGTGACTTTCGTGCCGCTCTTTTGGGCTTGGCGGCGGCGATCCTGTTAGCTTCATAGATTGCTGCCCCTGTCTTCACAGTCCTTCTCCAAGCCGGTCGGTTCCGGGCGAGGTCCTCTCAGGTCGCCGAGTTGATCTGCAGTTGCTTCGGGGAAGTCTTCAGAGTGTCCTTGTAGCGTCGTACTTGACCCCTTTATCGACGAGAACCCATGGTGACATCTCCATAGAAGAGTCATTTGGGTAATCGTTCGTCGTCCATCCTCACAATGTGGCCGCTCCATCGTAGTTGCAGTTGTTTCAGCTGAGTATAAATGCTGAAAAGGCCTATTCGTTCCAACACTTCCATGTCCCGTATCCTGTCTTACCATGTCAGCTTTAGTATTCTGCGAAGGCAGCTGAGGTGGAAGTGGTTGAGCTTCTGCGCCTGCTTTCGGTAGATTTTCCACGTCTCCACTTCATACAGCAGCGTCGGCAATATGACAGCTTGGTACATATTGAGTTTGGTGCTCAGGTGGAGACCGTGTCGATTCCAGACCACGTTCTACATGCGTCCAAAGGCTTGGCTGGCTGTAGCGATACGATGGGCTACCTCATCATCGACTTTGGTGCTGCGGAAGAGATTGCTGTCCAGGTACTTGAAGGTATCCATAGATTTCAGTTGCGCGCCATTGACATTGATGTGAGCTGCGGAGTAGGTGGTATTGGGCGACGGCTGATGCATCACAACTGTTTTCTCAGTGTTGATGCTAAGTCCGAAGTTGGCACAGGCGGCAGCAAAAAGTTCCATGCTCCTTTGCATTTCCTCTTCTGTCGTGGCATTGAGAGCGCAGTCGTCAGCGAAGAGAAGTTCATGAATGGTGGCTGTGGAGACACGCGAGCGGAAGTGCATCCGACGTTGGTTGAGGAGTCGGCCATCCATCCGGTAGGCGATGCGGACCCCGGGGCGTTTTTCACGGTAGGCGTGCATTAGCGGGTCAGAGAATATGAAACTGAAGAGGGTAGGTGTAAGGACGCATCCCTGCTTCACTTCGTTGGTCACTGCGAATGCTTCGGATACTGTCCCGGTGTCATTAACGCGCGTCATCACCCCGTCGTGAAGCTGACGCACCATATGCGTGAACCGTTCAGGACAGCCGAATTTCTGCATGATTGTCCACAGCCCGTCGCGATTCACCGTGGCAAAGGTTTTCGTCAGATCCACGAAGGTAGTGTAGAGGTGAGTCCGCATCTCCTGACACTTCTCTTGCAGCTGGCGAGGGGCGAAGATCATGTCAATTGTTCCTCGGTGTCGTTGGAAGACACATTGGCAATCCAGGAGCAGTCCTTGCTCCAGGTGAGCGTTCAGGCGATTGAGGAAGATACGGGCGAAGATCTTGTCAGCGATGTTAAGCAACGAGATGCCTCTGTTATTATCACAGAGTTGCCGATTCCCCTTCCGCTTGTAGAGATGGACGACGGTAGCGTATTTGAAATTCTAAGGAACGTATCTTTGAAGCCACATCTCCTGGAAGTGTTGTTAGTCCTGTCATCAGCCGGGGCCCACCGTGCTTGTAGACTTCCGGTGGTATTGCGTCGGATCCCGATGATTTACCGCTGGAAATCTGCTGCACGGCCCGGATGGTTTCTGGTAGGGAAGGCGGCAGATCCAGGTCATTGTTCGTGTCCACTTGAGGGAGCTGGTCAATGGCAGCATCTGAGATGGCTGATGAACAATTAAGGACACTTCTGAAGGGCTCGGTCCAGCGCTTCAGAATTTGCGATTTCTCTGTCAGCAGTGTTAAGCCGTCAGAACTGAGCAGCGGTGCGGTCTCCTTGATACAGGGTCCGTAGATGACCTTGATAGCTTTGAAAAAGTTTTTCATTTCATTGTGGTCGGCATACCCCTGGATTTCCACAGCCATTTGGATCATTCAGGCATCCTGCATCTCCCGCAGCCGTTGCTGTACAAGGCGGCGGCATCTGAAGAAGGCTGCTTTGGTGGGTCAGTCTGGAGGTCCATTAAGGCTTTGTGTAGTCCATTCTTCTCCGCGAGTAAGTTGCTGATGTCTGCGTCATTATCGTCAAACCAGCCGTGGTGTTGACGGCGTGCGCGTCCGAGGACTTCGAGGGCGGTGGACTAGATGACATTTCGCAGTTGACACCATCGTGTCTCCACTGTGGCGTTATTATCTGGAGTATGCAGGATCACCAGTTTCTGGGTTATTTGGTTTATGAAATCAAAACGGTGAGCAGGCAAATTTAACTAAAGAGTATTTTACTTACCTGGCGGTCGCTTACCTCGGGGCCTTCATCGGTGTTTTAGTCGGAGCCTCATCTTGAATAGGACGAGGTAGTGATCCGTCCAACCATCGGCATCGCGGATCGCCTTGGTTACCAGCACGGCCTGTCGATCTCGCCTGCGGACGAGAACATAGTCCAACAGCTGCCAGCGCCGTGACCGAGGGTGCATCCACGTGGCCTTCTCCCGCGTCGGAAGGTGGAAGGTGTTGGTCAGAAGGAAACGTTGTTCCGCACACGTATGCAGCAGACTGAGGCCGTTATCGTTAGAGCTACCGAGACCGTGGGGACCAAGCACTCCCTGCCAGGCAGCGTGGTCTGTCCCGACGCGGGCGTTGAAGTCACCAAGGACAATTAACTTATCCGCCTTCGGCACAGTCGCCAGGAGGGCGTGCAGGTCCACGCAAAATTTGACCTCCACCGCATCAGAGCTCGCGTGGGCGCTGATGATGGTGGCGAACTTGTCTCCCCAAAAAGGAGGACGGAAGCTCATCGGGTGATCATTGACACCCTGCGGCAGACAGGGCAGACGTCCTACGATGTCGTTCCGGATAGCAAAGGCGACACCAGCGTCGTATCGCTCTGCCTTTGGCCGGCCGCTCCAGAAGGTGTAGCCGGCACCTACCTCCTCCAGCTGACCCTGTTCAGAGAATCGGTTCTCCCTGAGAGCAGAATTGCCCACGTTGCAGCGCGCCAGTTCCCGAGCGACTAGCGCCGTCCTCCGTTCCAGCCAGTTGCTCTTCGGATTGTCTAAATGGGAACGAAATTCTAAGCTGCTAGTGTAAGCGGACTCACCCGAGCAGCCCGAAGGGTATGGCGCGGGGGATGGGGACGGGGGGGTATTGTTGTTTGTTTGAGTTTTACGACCGCGTATTTTGCGATCTGCGAGCCGCGGCCGGTTTCAGAATACGTGAGACCCAGCATTCGTTTAGGGCATCTGTCGAATTTTAATCTCTTTCCTTTGCGCTATAGACAGCTTCGGGGAGACCTGATACTAACATTCCGCATACTACGCTTCCAGGACTGTTGTCTCGTCCCAGGTGATTTCTTCGAGTTAGCAACAACAACGAACTTGAGAGGTCATCCTCTTAAATTACGTGTGACTGGAGCAAGGCTAGACATTCGGAAGTACTTCTTCTCCAAAAGAGTAGTCATAGCATGGAATAGTCTTCCTCTTGATGTTGTTATGTCGGACTCCTTGGAGGTTTTTAAGCGGAAGTTAGATCGCTTTAATGGCGCGAGCTACAACACTAACTGAAAGCTGCAAGAGTGACGTCATAAAATAAGGTATTAATGATACTAATAGCTATATTTAGGTAACATTTATTTGTTTGTTATTTTCGTTGAAGCCTTGCACTCTCCCATGATTACCATGCTGGGGTCCACGAGGTCTTCGCTGCTTAATTATATGCACACCTTGGTGACACCGTGAGTGTTCGCATCAGCTGGACCTGGCGGCCATCGTCCATGCGGTGTATGAACGTTCTCCCTTGGTTTGAACCGCAATGGACCGAGGATGATTTGGGCATATATTTCCGCCTTTGAAATCCCTCAACGGACTCGGCAATCAGCAAGGGAGCATCTGGCTGATTCATGTGACCTCTGCACTGCCCCCCGTTGGACGCCCCCCCCCCCGCTCCAAGGGCGACAGTTTATTTCTCCTTAATATCACCGGGAGTTTTTTTCACTGTATGCTCTTTTTCCACTATGTTGGCCTCGCCAACATATCGAGACACTATTTTTTTGATACCACAACTCGCATGTACAAATAGGGAATTCAAAAGTGACTCACCTACATCTCCCTCAAATATACTGATACTGATACCTTTTGTAGCCTCTTCCTCCGCGAGGAGGCAAGCAGTGCAGTCCCTAAATAGAACTGCTTGGACATCCCAGATGGCTGCCGAACTTCACTATGGGTCACGGTTTTGTTTTAATGGGAGGGCGACCCGAGTTAGCCTGAGTCGCCTACGGAGTTGCTGTCGCCCCCACCGTAGGACATTTTCAGAGGGGGGGAGTGGGAAGTTCGGTAGTCAGGCACAGCACCGGGGGCACACACAGACACAATAAACAGGCATGATGAGCTTTCGTAAAAAAAGATGAATTCAAACATTTGAGGTCAAAAGAACACGAGAGAGAGAAGAGAGAGCGAGAGAGAGAGAAAGAGAGAGAGAGAGAGAGAGAGAGAGAGAGAGAGAGAACCCAAGGAACGTAACACTGGAAAACAGAGGATCAAAGTGGACCTCCAAGAGTTCCTACTACTAACGTACACGTAAGGTTGATTTTGAGTCCACAAGGCTCTTTTTTGCGCAGCCAAATAGCAGTAATAAGAACAAAAACAGTGTTTACTTGCTCCATCTAGATATCCAAAGCTTACGGGGAGTTTTTTATACCCTACCTGACAGGACAGCAATGAGCCTGCTGTGGTTTCTACATTTAAACGCGATTTCCCAGAGATAGAGGATGGTTTGCCACAGACCGCGCACAAATAATTCCTTGTGAGGCACTGTGGACACTTGAATACTTCGGGGCGCTGGTTATCTAGAAAAAAAAGGTGTAAAACAGATATTGTGGTGAAATTTTATGTGGAGGGATCATTCTATGTAACTTTCCTTCAAGAGAGGCCAGAACAGTTGAAAATACTTAAGGTCGAGTCAGGATGGATGAGTTTTATATTTTCATTCTAGTGTTTTATGAGCATGCCAGGCAGGCGAAGAGCTGTGAAAATCGGCCTATTAAATTATAGGCATTAGGTAGCTAAATGTGATTGTTTCAAAACTAAAAGCGGGTAGATAGTCAGCAGGAGACCTCATTGAGTGACTTTGGAAAAGGCAACCATTTTTTTCGGATTAAGCATGCATGTAAACGGAACAAAATGGAAATACGTACCTGCAGGCGGAGGTTCCTTGTAGCGCATACAGTGTGGGTGCATAATCTGATCGCAAACTCCTTTACATTTGAGCATTTGCCCCGGTGCACTGGAAAATACTTCACAGACGGGACAAACAGGTTGAAAGCGGTAGGGTGCTGGGGATGCAATCAGCCGATGGATTTCCAAGTCAAGTTCACGGTCCTCCGACGCCTTCGTTTTTTTTGGCTAGGAAAAACATGCAGAAGTGTATGGGGGCTGTGACTTCAATGGGAACTTGGTGAAGTGTTATAAATTATTCCAAAAGGGATGCTAAAAGAGGCAACATAGGCACCAAAAATTCTGGTGTCAAGCAATAAATGGTCGCAAACCAACCTTGTCCAACGACGTTCGGACCTTGGTGGCAGGTTTCGGGGTCGTTGCATCCTCTGTGGACACCACTGAGGTCTGACTAGAATGCCGACCTGCATGACGCGTTTCCATGCGCTGTTGCTGTTGTTGCTGCTCAGTGCTGGGAGCTGACTAAGGTCAACGATGCACGGAAGAAAATAATCCAAAAATTAAAATGATAAACAAATGAAGGGGAGAGCTTCAAGTTGCTTACGAATACGAAGTGGACAAAACGTAAAGGAAGCAAGCCCGAAGATTGCACATGTATCCAGCGATCCGGAAGGAAAAAAGAAGCTCAGATATTGTGTATATATTTTTCCATTCTCAGTGACTTTACGCACTTCACAGGGAAAGATTAGGAATTGCAGTCGCAAGATCGAAAGCAGTATGAACAGTACCATTATTTTGGACAGTTTCAAAAGAAGGAAAAGGTAATGAAACAAAGTTGTTGCGTCTTCCCGGAGTAATGAAGTCCAAAAAGAAGGGAGATATGAGGTTGGCTATGAACTGGTGAGAGAAAGCATTTATGAGATATGAAAAAAAAAACGGTGAAAGGTTTGAGCAGAAGAAAATCTAGCGAGTCCATTCCATATATATATTCATGTTAGAACTGATTGAAGGCAACATCTGCAGTCCCCGATGCTGGTAAATCATGTATTTTATCCACTAGGGATTCAAATGTTGATGTAGTTTCGAACTTTAGCTTTGACGAAGTGAAGATAGCCTCAATATTCGCAAAAAATTGAAATGTATCGGAACCCTGTTGGCACCGAAGGGACAGAGCAGGAAAGATACTGTTTTACGGGTAGATACGGTTCAGGGAGTTTTGGCGAAACCTTGTAGGCATTTTTGATTCCAACATATGTCAAACATTCTTCCGGCCAGTTGCTATACACCGTTTTAACTTTGAAAATGTGCATGCAACAAACAGAGCGAGAAAATGCTGCGCGGGCTTGCTTAACGTTAAACAAATTTATGTGTGGGTAGCTACTGTGCGGTTGAAACAGTGGTTTTAGTCGAAGGTAACCATGAATGAACTACGGTAGTTAGAATACTGAAAAGCCGTGGCCCTTGACAATTATTGCCTAATAAATATTATTGGGGAAAGAAAGCAGACTTTGCTTCACACGGAACAGTTTCCCGTTGCAAAAACTACTTCTGGGGGACATCCTAGCTAATTCATGACATTGAGTTCGGTTTTCCTAGTCTAAATCCGATGCTACATCCTTACTGAAGATTGAGAAGGTGTCGGCTCAAAAAGCTCCATTAAGACCTATAGGTGAGTCTGGTATGCGGATTTTACACAGTAAACGGGATTGGGTGGAGTTTATAAGAGCTGCTGCCGCACATCGTTGAGTGTAAAGAAGTATTATAAGGAAATTCATGTACGAAGACCACATTAGGCATCATGAGAAAAAAATACGCTTAATGGTGAAATTAATATCATATTTGTACCTACTGTACGGCGACAGCATAGCTCCTATCCCACTCCTAAGCTGGAATTCCGACTAGGATAAAAAAAAACTGTGCGTCATGGCACTCAGAAAGACATAAAACTTCCAGATATAAAATACTTCGACCAGTCAGAGTTGAAGAGGTGATACATGGACGGTATTTATGGGTGATTTCGTGCTCGAAGTCGTAAGTGGTCAATGAAGCAAGTTAGCAAGTGGGTTGGAACGTTTTTAGTGGTATGTTGAGATTTACTCATGTTCTTCCATACCTACGTGTTCATTACAACTAGCAAAAATACATGAAGGGAAATATGCAGGGCAGCAAAAAGAGTAACCGAAAGAAAAGGGATATACGCTTCGTCTAAACTGCTCCAATTTAAATAACCATCCTTTTTGGCATCATAAGAAAGCCTACTTAAAAGATGCACATTGCGAAATACATGATTTGTAGTACTGAATATGACGACGGCAACCTACGCAGTTGACGATCGTTTTCATTTCGATAATTTTTAGCATCATTAGCTACTGGAGCCTAAATACAGAGGGCTTGGAAAAATAAGGAGGAATGTTGCAATCGGGTGTGAAGTGACCTGTGCAAATACCATATGGATAAGGAATTTTCAGCGCTTTCCGTGTAATGCGATCAAACAAACACTGTCACAAAAATTCAAAAAGGTAGTGACTAAGTGCTTCGGTACATAAAAACACGGCAAAATATGAGCAATGCGGTTTACAATAGCAGTGAGGAATCTTTCAGGACGTTTACGGAGAAATCAACAGACAACTAGGTTGCCTTTTTGAAGGCCTCTGAATGCAGACGTTATGGTCAAACTTCAACTGAACTAGCCTTGATTAAAAAAAACAAGACACTTTCCCAAAGAATAATTTGAGAAAGAGCTTTAAAATAGACAGGGACATGGCGATTTAATATTTCTTAGTAACTCAGTAAAATTTTAGGCAAACTACAAGGAAAAATGTACCGGAGAACTGCGGTGTGACTCGGGAAAACAAGGCAAAAAATAGTTAGCATACATTTCTAATGGACAGGTTGCCTTTTAAACCTGCGAGAAAAAGATTTACACATTGTATTTAAATTATAAAATTTAAGGAGTGAAGAAAGCAAGTGTTAGTGCATGTGATGTAAGTTGTCACCATACAGAGGCGGAGGTAGGCCACAGCACAAAGTTGGTTGTAATAATGAGAGTAAAACATGAGATATATTCAAGAAAAGTTCAAATTACCCCAAAATTCGATTCGATGTGAAGTAGGGCAAGTTTATTGGAGAGGTAGGAACGTTTTGTTTGAATGTCGAATCCCAGGCCACTGAAGTCTTAGTTCTTTATCTAACTCGTGTTCGTCAAGCTCCACGTTATTTTTCAAACGCTTAGTTTTCTCTACTTGGAGGAACGTTTCCATTGATTCTGTTTCCTCTTGTAGGGTGAGGGGGACATTGTCCATTAAGCTGGACAGCTCAGCTATGGATTTGAACTGTATAGCCATTTAAAAATACCTTCTTCTTCGATGCTTAGGACAGGCTTCTCCGGAAAGACCTGTATCCTTCCGAACTTCTTCAGCCTCTCCTCTGCGTTCAGGAGAAAAGCCTTATCCGCCTCTCGCCATGATTTGTCCCACCACGTCTTCCTATTTGTGGGTACTTTATTCTCATACTTTGCTTTCAGTGCCTAAAATAGGTATAACGCAGAGGATACTTACTGGCCATGCAACCTGCAAATCTTTCAACTGTTTTTCCAGATTTTGATGAGTTTGATATGGGATTAGATTGAAGCTAGATACCCAAGCCCGCTCGACGACAGGACCAAGAAATTGCACATGATATTTTTCACATGTTTTAAAGACTTTGACAAAACCCTCGCCGTTTGGACTGTTATGAATTATACAGGGCCACCAGGGGTGGGTGCCAACCTTCGCCCAATGAATGGACCCAAGACCAAAGAAGTCTTCTTCAGGCTGCTTCATGTTTATATGCACAATAATTCACATCATTATAAAAATTTCAAATTAGTCGCATTTGTTTTACGCATATATCCGTTCCCATTTCAAGCTCCTGGAGCGTTTCAAGGAAATTTAGGCACCACCTGTATCCAAATTTGAGAGATGTTCAAGGACTTGACGCAAGTCTTCGGAATTGAGGAAAACTTGAAATGTGCAGTTAAGAATATTCAAAAAAGGAAAATTTAGAAGGCTGCGAAATATTTACAACCATCCAGTAACAGATCAACTATACCAATCGCTGTCAATTAATTGACATTCGATCCTCTCAGTAATCTGGTACTGAGAGTTAACGCATGAACCGACAGAGCTATAACAACCCGTATACGCGGGCTTGAGATAACTTGTTCAGGAGTCTTTTTGGGTTACATAACATGTTTTCCACCTAAGTTAACAGGTGAGTCGGGTGTTTTAAGGCGGCTTCGTGATCGCATAAGGGCCGATGGGGCAAGGTGTGTTTTTGTGTGAAAATCTGCAATCTATTGTTGCAAGTATTCGTAAGAGTTAATATGGATGAATAGGCTTATGCGATGGTGGAATAACCGGGAAATACAGGTGACAGAGGCAGTTTTTTTTTGAACGACAAGGCCCCTGTTTTGCTCATATTGCTGCAAATACTCGCCTTAATCCAAACCCAGTTGGAATATTTCGTTATACGCCCAAAAGAGAACACGCATACACAGTGTTTTTTATACTCATGGACTCAAAGAAATTGTTTGCTTGCAGCAAAACCAGTAATAAATCTTCCTTTAAAGGAAAGCCTGTTGAGCTGGCTTTGGCATCCATGACTGGCCCTCGATCAGTTTACACTTTCAACCAAGGACCAGCAAAGTGCGCAAAAAGCGTAATGGCAGCCAAATCCGTCGGCTCCGAGGACGAATCTTATGTGGGATGTTCTTATATTCTACTAAGAGTTCAAAAACTGGAAGATGAGCTTGCAGACTTAAGGAACTTTTGCAAGATAACAATACTCGACGAAATACGGTAAAAAATATGACAGTTAAAAAGTCAGTGACCAAGGCACCTACAGTACCAAAAAAAAACTTGAAACAACTCACAAAGTTTGGACGTGAATACCAATGACGACCGGATAACAGGAACACAATCCCTGAATCCTAAGGACGACGACCAAAACGAATCACAAATCACATCCTCACATCTTTGGTGCTCTAACAAGCCCGTAGTGGCATCCCAAGGAACAAACCTGCGGCAATCTGCAATGGGGAAACACCAAAACACCACCAAATTGGATAACTTTCCGACTTCAGTCTCGACGTCTGCCGGCTATCCCAGCAGTTCTAAAGAATCCTTAGCTGAGAGCGAAAAAACCAATGAGTGGCAAGATAAAATTGGGAAAAAACAACACGGCTATAAAGTTTAAAAAGGTCACAATAAATCCATCTGGTCACTCAGAGGAAAATGGTCAGCAGTGTCTTGAAAGACGCCCTGGACCGAGAGAACTGCGTTGTTATCCAGGGCCTACCTGAATCAAATGCTAACACCTCAGAGGAAAGGATATCCGCTGATCTTGCTTTGTTTCAGCACCTGCTGAACGATATTCTTCATTCGGGAGAGAAGATAACCGTTCGAGCAGCCTTCAGGATAGGAAAAAAGTATATTGAACTGTCAGAAACTGTGAGACCACGGCCTATCAAAATCGTCTTGGTAAATCGCCTTGGAAAGAGGCTAAGCTACTTCTCTCGAGAAAAACCAAACTTCGAAACTCTCATAAGCAGGTTTTTTTTCAGCCGGACTACTCTCCTGCAGAACGTCTGAAACGCAGTGAATTAGTGATAGAAATGAAGAGGAGACTTGCAGCTGGAGAGAACAGTTTGATTATTTACAAGGGACGTGTGATACAGAGAAACGCAACATTACTCTGGAACCAGCCAAAGCTAATGATGGCAGTGACGCAGTAGTATTGGCACACTCGAGACAAACGGAATTTGGCAGGGCCGAGTGCCGCCAACTTAAATTTCTGTATACCAACGCCCGAAGTCTGCTTTCGAAGCTCGACGAGCTTAGAATTCAGGTAGCCATTCTGTCTCCCGATATTATAGCAATCACAGAAACATGGCTGTCACAGAACATCAGCGATTGCGAAGTAGCCTTATCCGGGTACCAGTTGTTCAGGAGAGACCGCACTCACCGCCAGGGTGGAGGAGTTGCGATGTATGTTAAAAGCAATTTCACAGTGTGTGGAATGACAGAGAAGATTAACAATGGTATTGAGGCTATTTGGCTGAAAATAAAGACGCGGGGATCGCAGTCCCGTGAAGTCATGAC
Organism: Schistocephalus solidus; assembly: GCA_017591395.1. Classification (NCBI taxonomy): domain Eukaryota; kingdom Metazoa; phylum Platyhelminthes; class Cestoda; order Diphyllobothriidea; family Diphyllobothriidae; genus Schistocephalus; species Schistocephalus solidus. The sequence goes on along the minus strand of WEDG01002357.1, from coordinate 14,092 downwards.
TCTCTACAGACCACCGGGGACAGACACTGACGCTGATACTTGTTTGTTGGAGAACATAAAGGAGATTGGTAGTCGACCTGATGTTGTTCTAATGGGGGACTGTAATGCACCCAGCATTCGATGGAATGATCTGCTGGCGCAGTGCTCAAAGTTGTCCTTCGATCACCGTCTGCTTAAGTCAACACTTGAAGCTCTTCTCACACAACATGTATTTTTTCCAACAAGAGCACGTGGAGGACAACAGGCTAGTGGTTTAGATCTCGTCTTCACTAAAGATCCTGACAGTATAAACGAGTTTCACTACCTACCTCCACTTGGTCGAAGTGATCATGCAGTACTTTCATGGGAGTATGGTTTATATTCGGTGCCACCTGCAATGAAGGAAACCAGGCCCAATCTATGGCAGGGAGACTTTTGCAAGATGAGAGCTGAGGCATCACGAATGGACTGGGATCTTTTCTTCACCGGGAATGTCTCTGAGGACTGGAATTTATTTAAGGAGTGGTTGTTGAACCTAATAAATTGCCACTGTCCGCGATCAAAACTTAGGATATCTAGCAGACCACTATGGCTACAAAGGGAACTGAAACGAGAGATTAACAGGAAAGGAAGGCTTTGGAAGAAATTTGCCGATCCAATGAAAATTTAGCCTTGCAAACATACAAAACGCAAAGGAACAAGGTTAAAAGCTTAATCTTCAACAGCCGACGGGATTACGAGAGGGATTTGCTCCAGCGAGCAGTTCACAATCCCAAATTGCTCTACAGCTATGTAAGAAAAAGCACACGAAACAGGAACCCAATTCCTGTAATGAGAAACGATGATGGTTTCGAGATTACAGAAATTCAAAAACAAAGCTGAACACTTTTTCACAGTTCTTTCAGTCAGTTTTTCACCCGAGAAGCAGTTTTTTTATTCCATCTAGTTGCGAGACTATGGGAGCACCAATTATTCAGGATATGCTCTTTCGAGAAGAGGCGGGCTTTGAAGAATTAAAAATTCTGAACGCATGCAAATCCCCTGGCCCCGACGAGATTCCAGCAAAGTTCCTCCTCGAACTTGCTCTAGAGCTGGCCAAACCGCTATCCTTTCTGTGCCAGAAATCGTTCGACACGGGAATGCTTCCTACCGACTGAAAAACAGCCCACATTACACCGCTTCACAAAAGCGGTAGTCGTGCATTTCCTTCAAACTACAGGCCTGTCAGCCTGACCTCAATCTGCTGCAATGTTATAGAGAAGCTTGTCAAAAAGGAATTGATGATTTATTTAGAAACCCATAACCTCTTATCAACTGCACAATACGGCTTTCGTAGGGGAAGATCGTGTGTTACAAATATACTTTATACTATGCAAAGCTGGACAAAAGCACTCGATGCAAAATACACTGTGCATGTGGCCTACATTGATTTCCAGAAGGCATTAGATAGTGTTCCGCACCAGCGTCTCCTTTATAAGTAAAGAATGTTTGGTATTGGAGGCAAACTTCTTACGTGGATCAAGAATTTTCTCGTCGGTCATTCCCAAGTGGTCTGCGTAGGCGGATCGCGATCAAAGCGCACAGTCATCGAGAGTGGAGTTCCGCAAGGTTCAGTTCTCGGACCAATCCTATTTCTCTTGTTTATTAATGATTGTGTACAGGAATTGGACTGTGACTTTGCTATGTTTGCGGACGATATAAAAATCTGGAAAGTTCTCAACAATGCTGCCGATGGAGATGATTTCCAAGAAAATCTCCATCGATTGGACGAGTGGTCCCGCAAATGGCTCTTGTCCTTCAACTCAAAAAAATGCGCCCTGCTACGTCTGGGAAGTCGGAATCAGGTCACTGATATGCGACCCTACTTTTTGAACGGTATGCCACTCCGAGAAACACACACACAGAAGGATCTCGGCGTTTGGATGACCGACAACGTGAAGCCTTCTACGCAATGCTGCAAGGCGGCTAAATCCGCCAATTCAATGCTGTACTCTATCAAGCGGGCATTTAAAGTTTTCGATGAAGACAGCTTTTCTAAAGTCTTTGGTACGTTTGTTAGGCCCCATTTTGAATATGCGATTCAAGCCTGGCGACCGTGGACCCAACAGGACTACAAAATGCTCGAAAGGGTACAGCGACGAGCCACAAAATTAGTACGAGGTCAAGGTGAACTGCCATATGAGATTCACCTAAATAACCTACAGCTCTATCCTCTGAGTTATAGGCAGTTGCGCGGAGACTTGATACAAACCTTCCGTATCGTGCGTGGCATGGATTGCGCCCTCCTATGTGATGACTTTTTCCAACTTGCTACTACGAATAATCTCCGAGGTCATCCATTCAAACTAAGTGTGCCCCAAGTAAGATTGGATGTGAGGAAGTATTTTTTCACCAACCGTGTCTTAAGACCGTGGAATAACCTACCTGAGGCGATTTTAATGTCCCAGTCTGTGGATTTATTTAAACATCGGCTTGACATACATATGTTGCTGCACCAGGAAGATTATGTGACTACTTTACCTTAACAATATCCGTGTACCACGTAAATCTGCCTGCATTCACTTGACGGTAACTTTTTTTACATTGCTTATTATTCTTCCGACTTTCTGTATCAAATAGGGATTTCAAAGGCGTAAGCCTATTTTTCTCAAATACACTGAACTGAACTGAACTGAAGTTGTTACCTGTGTATTTTGGGGCTCATGGTGCTGAATCGGCAGTTAAAATTCAATGGATTCACAAATGACCGACTAGGCTGATGTATATTGCAAAGATGCAGTTATTTTGGGAGTGGGGAAGCTCGGAATTCTCTTAATAACTGAGTTTGGAATACCGTCAGTCCCCGAAGAGTACGAGTTTCTTAGACGAATTATTTGCTTACGAATTAGTTCTAAGGAGAACTTAATGGCGCCGATGAAATTAAATGAGGATGCCTGAAACTTTGGAATCGGTTCAGATTTCATCGTAAGATGATTTAAAAAGAATGCACAAAACAATTCTGTCTTGTCAGAGTCTTCGAGAAAGAAGTTCTTAGATTAATTTACTAATGGAGGAATTTCAAAACCTCGTTTAGAGGAGTATCGATGGCGGAACAATTACGCAACAGACTTTGCAGATTTTGGCTCACTGAGTGCACAAGATTCCCTCTGTCTGTCACGTTCAAGACGAATCTTAGAGGCTAATTTGAAAATCTCTAAGATCCTTGGATGTACAGCTAACGAACTAGTATATTGATCTTTTAACTGCTTCCTAAATGTCTTTAGTTTTGCATAATCATCGGATGATAAATAAGCGGGTTGTAAATACATCCGAGAATCGCCTTTTGCCGGGGCGAAAGGATAATGGATGCGAAGCAGTAATTACCAGAGAATGACGTAACATCTAGATCAAACGGGAAGTGTTCGAATGAAGCTCTAATATAGAGAAGACAACCACCACCACGCTTGCTTATGCGGTCTTGACGGTAGAGATCGTACTGGTCTATGACAAGCAAAGAGTCAGAAATTAAGGGATGGGTCCAAGATTCAGTGGCACAAAAAACATCGGACATTAATTCGAAAGCAATGGCTCTCTGATTACCTATGTCAAATAATAGATAACACCGTTACCTCTATTTTTGTGCAAAGCTTTTGTATGATGTAGCAGTTCCTTCCTGTAAGAATGAACGGTAATTTTCAAGCGAATATAAATACAGTTTATATTCGAATGCGGCAGTCGTGTCCGCCCGTATGAGGTCCTCTAGGAGTTTGATCCAGGCACTGAAAACTCGCTGCGAATACGGAGGGCGACAAACATCTATGTTGGGTAAGGCTCACCTAATACATTCAAGTTAAATACATATGTTACTATAAAGCAGTGAGTAACATATTTACATATAAGAAAAATGTTTTCTAACAGTGTGATCTAGGCACAGTCAACCACCATTTTCTCGATGTGTATGCACAGTTTTGCTATGAGGTTGCAGCGTCTTCCTGTAAGAATGAACGGTTGTTATCAAGCGAATATCATAACCATCACAAGAATTCAATTCTGGATCATAAGATGCTGAGGATTTAAGTTCATTGACGCATTTTCGTTTAATACGCCTAAGTGATCAAGAACGCTTCCTTTCGAAATTTCATTATCTCATTCTGAAATTATTCTGCAGTATTACCCTACTCTACCACCTGACCTTATCTTCCTAAGTAGCTTTTTTCTCCTACCTTCTATTCGAAAATAAAGGCTTATTGAACTCTGCCTCCATTTTTAAGGTATGAGGTTTTTACTGCCTATTTTTTCTAGTTCACCATTAATTTCAAAACATCGTTAACTGTTGACCTAGCAGGACAAGTTCTCTCTACATTTTTAAGTATTTGTACATTTTATCTGCACACATTGGCATAACTTTATTTCATTACTAATATTTGTTTAGACAGTGCCTTACCTGTACTAACCAAATATAAAATCTAAAAAAAATAAAAAAGAATATAAATCGGGTTTATGCTTGTATGTATCTGTCGTGTCCCCCCGTATGACTCCGTCTGAAAGTCCTCCCAGATACCGACAATTGGCTGCAAAAGCGAATGGCGACGAGCATCCGGGTGGGCTAAGGCTCATTGAAGATATTTCAGTCAAAATAAATATGTTACTATAAAGTAATGAGTAACATAGGCACATCAAAAGAAATACGTTTTAACACTGGGATCTAGGTACAGTCATCCTGAAGGATAGAAGATTACCTATATACAGGTTATCTGTAGGTATTAGTTAAACTTTGGTGTGATGTAGCATTGCGTTCCTGGAAGAATGAACGGTATTTTTTTCAAGTAAATATAAATCCAGTTTATGTTTGAATGTGTCTGTCGTGTCCGCCCGTATGATGTCCTCTGGGAGTCCGTTCCAGGCACCGATAACTCGCTGCGAAAAATGAGTTGCGACGAACACCGAGGTGGGATAAGGATCCATGAAGTTTTAGAGAATTCATACGCACGTGAGTTGTTGTGGTAAATGAAAAAAGTCTTCGAAGTGTAGAGCACAGTCCTGATTCCTTACAAGCCGGTATGTCTCAATGAGGTGGCCTCAAATCTGAGTGTACTCAAGAGGGAAAATTTTAAGAGCTTCAAGTCTGCATTTCAACGCTTCCGATATCGATTGGATATCAATATACTGCTCGCGATCGGAAAATTCAATCAAACAGAAATTACTTCAGTTGGTAAACGACGAGTTTCTTACCCAACATGTTACAATGGAGACGTGGTTCCGAAATGGGCAGCAGTCAAACTGTTTAGATCTAATCATTAGTAGAGATGACAATTGCATCCTTGCATTAAGTTCTTACGCGCCCCTAAGTCGAAGTGATCATTGTGTTCTTGCTTGGGATAACAGTCATTTTGCTGAACCCAAACGTCGTGCAGTTAGGAGAGAAATGTATGGAAAGGGGATTATCCCAAAGTGAAAGAAATACTGAGTAGGATAGACTGGAGCCCTGCACATGTACCTGACCCAAACGCTGCCTGGTTCTTCATTTGTAAATTGATTCAGCAGTTGAAAGAGAGATTCTGCCCACTTAAAAGGCGATCATGCGTCTCCCGACTCGAGTGGGTGACATTGGAAATAAAAAGGAATCTCAAGAAGAAAAGAAGACTAGGGGAGAATATATGCAAGGTATCAAAAACCCGACCATTTTTCCGCTTTTAAGAAACAGCGAAATCGGTGTTGGAATCTTCTGAGAAAAGAAAGATCAGCCATTGAGTCAGAAATAGTCAAATACATACCAAGAAATTTGAAAAGGATTTTTGCTTACGTCAATAAGGCAGAATAAAATCGCGACTGCATTCCTTGTCTTAAAGACAATCAGGGAAACAGGTTAACTGATAACGCTGATAAGACCAGCCTCTTATCCAATTTCTTTACGTCCGTGTTTACAAAGGAATCACCTTTTGACGAGGAAGAATACTGCAGTACTGCCACATCTACAAACAAAAAAGCACGATGTCATTCCCAAAGGACACAGAAAAAAACCTTAAAACAGCTACAGCCCACTAAATCACCTGGCTCAGATGGTATATCCGTAAAATTTCTCAATGAACTCACCGACCAGCTGGCCTCTCCCCTCTCCAAGATATTTGAAAGTTCAATGGAGGCGGGGGCACTGCCTACCGAGTGGAAGATTGCCAACATAACCCACATCTATAAAGGAGGAGAGAGGACATCACCAAATAGGTTCCGACCAGTCAGCCTCACAAGTATCTGTTGCAAAATGATGGAAAAGATAATCAAAACGGAAATGATAAGGCAGCTTGAAGAGAATAACTTGCTTAGTTCATATCAACATGGATTTCGAAGTGGTTGATCCTGCCTCACAAACCTGCTCTCATCCATGGAAAGTTGGACAAAATCATTAGAAATGGATTTTTTAGTCGATGCGGTTTACATTGACTTTCGCAAAGCCTTTGCCAGGGTTCCACACAGACTTCTGATCTTTAAGCTGCGTCAAATTGGTGTGACTGGCAACCTACTAAAATGGTTGGCCGACTTTCTCACAGGCAGGTGCCAACGTGTTTGTATTGGAGACGCCAAGTCTCACTTGGAAACCGTTAACGGTGGAGTTCTGCAGGGGAGCGTTCTGTGTCCCATTTTGTTTCTAATATACGTGAATGACTACCTTGATTGTCTCAAATGCGAGAAAGTAATGGTTGCTGACCGCCTGAAGTTATGGAACTGGTTTCAAAAACCGGAGGATGCGCGAAAATTACAAGAAAACGTAGATTGCTTGCAAAAATGGTGTGAGGAGTGGCTGATGAACCTTAATTTTAACAAACGCCAAATAATCCGACTGCGGGCTTGTTCCAGAAGGATGATTAGGTTTGAATACCAGTACTTAATCAGTGGTCACCTACTCTCGGAGGGCAATAATCTAAAGGACTTGGGTATATGGATAACACCCACTCTCAAAACCACCGTTGCACTGTGTGAATAAAGCAAAGAAAACTATGTGTATCTTAGGCGCAATCAGAAGATCCTTCGTTACTTTTGACGGAGAGCTTTTTTGGCCCGTGTTCGAAACATTTATCCAGCCGAGGTTGGAATATTGCGTTCAGGCATGGCGCCCTTGGACGAAACATGACTACGCTCTGCTGGAGAAAGTTCAACGGAGGGTGACGAAACTAATCAGTGGATTGGAATGCCCACCCTATGAGGGCCGACTAGAAAGACTTAAAATGTTTCCTTTCTCTTGCAGGCAATACAGAGGAGATATGATCTTAGTCTTCAAACTGTTCAGCGGAGTTTATTGCGCATTTCAGATGGCTGACTTTTTTTTTAATTGGCAAACATGACAAGTCTCCGAGGTCACCAATACAAACTGAAAAGAAAACACGCCAAACTTGAAGTGCGGGCCACCTTCTTTTACCAAAGGGTGATTGAAGAATGGAACAAACTGCCAACTTAGGTTGTTCAGGCTAGAAGTGTTGAAATGTTTAAATAAGACTTGATGAATTTTTACTTGATGGACATATATTAAGTCGACAGCAATGATCGATATACTAAAACGACTATCGCAATTTAAATTTGCCTATTTTGCTAGCGTCTATATGTTTAAAGGGTTTTCAAAGGCTCTGCCTATCTCCGTTATATAAACTTAATTATTCTGAATTCATATGGAATAATCTACCACTGCAAATTAGGTTGTCGTCTACATTAGCTATTTTCAAAACCAAATTACGCAAACATTTAACTTCGAAAGATATAAAGTCCTTATTGTCTGTTTCTTTCCCAAACTCGCAACTTTTGGATTTTGAAAAGGGTCCTCCTGGTATTTGAGGCAGATCCCTTGATATTATATGGGTCTCTTATTATATTTTCCATCATCCTCTGCAGAGTCAATCTTTGCATTCACTTTTTCTTCCCCTCCTTTTTTAAAACTAGCATTGCCAACTCTTGACAACCTTGATACTTTCCTTCGAATTTGCAACCCTGACGATAGTCTCCAGGATCTGTTGATGATCGAAGTAGGTTCTGATGGTTTCGCCTCTTTGGTGATGGACTATACAGTCAGCAAGGTCGCATCTCGATGATGATCTCGTGACCTCTACTGTCCCCTCTTCGTTTCGACCATGTTGTCTACGATGAGTTCGTCCTCTCTCACCTCCACTGGTGTTTATAAATAGTAGCTCTGACTGCTATATTACCTCTCACCCGACAAGGAGCGTCCCGAACCCTCATACGCAGTCAGCAACATCACAATACTATTCCATTGCATTTAGCTATTAATTTTTTAGTGAAGCAGTTTTTTTTCTCCTATTTTTTTTAAATTGGCGGCTTGCCGAACTCCGCCTCCGATTTAACCCTAGGAGTTTTTTTCACTGCTTCTTTTCGAGTTCACCGTATATGCCAACGATTGTTGACTTTTGTTTTATAAATGGCAAATCTTTTTGAATCGGATATGTTTACCATACTACTCATTTCTGCTGTTCATATGGATGCTCACACAGTGCAGCAATTATCCACTTTGTATTTATTTAAACCATGATACTAAGTTTGTAATGATAAGGCCCTCTGGGCCTTAAATATACAATTTATTATTTATTATTATTTAAACCTCTTACGTGAATTGAGCATTTTAGCGTTGTTCGTTTCACAGTGGTCAGTGTAGTCGAAGCGCGATCAAGTCTTACAGTCACCGAAAGTGGAGTCCCACTGGGTTCAGTGCTCAGGCAGATCCTATTTTCTGTTGTTCATTAATGATTGTGTACAGGAATTTGACAGTGAATTTGCTTTGTTTGCGAGCACTCCAACTGGTTTGTGGTTCGATGACTAACTGATTTTCCACCTTTTTTTTGTCCTTCACTGGGCGGCTTCGTCAGCTGATTCTCTTTAATCGTTATATTTGGCTTGGCTTGTATTTCTTATTTCGTACCATGGAATCGCACTCTCTATCATTCTCTGCAGAGTCAATCTTCGCATTGACTTTTTCGTCCCCTCCATTTTAGCTAGCATCGCAAACTCTTGACAACCTTGATACTTTTCTTCAATTTTGAAACCCTGATGATGGTCTCCGGAATCTGTTGATGATCATGGGGTGTTCTGAATTTCCCCCTCTTTGATGGTTGACTATGCAGTCAGGAAGGTCATATTTCGGTGATGATCTAGTGACCCCTGTGTCCCTCTCTTCGTTTTGACCATGTTTTTTCGAGGAGTTTCTCCTCTCTCACTTCCATGGTGGTTAAAAAAACAGTAGCTCTGACTGTTTTATTAACTCTCACCCGACAAGGAGCGTTCCGAAACTTCATACGTTATCAGCAACATCACAATTCTATCCCATGGCATCGAACCAATCCCATAAACTCTAGCTATTAATTTTAAGAAACGCAGTGTTAAGTGTTCAGTGTATTTGAGGAAAATAGGCTTACGCCTCTGAAATCCATATTTTTTACATAAAATAGCAAGAATAAGAAGCAATTGAAAGAAGTTGCAGTCAAGTGAATGCAAGCAGATTTACGTGGTTCACTTATATTGTTAAGGTTAAATAGTAACATAGTCTTCTTGGTGCTGTAACATATGGATGTCAAGCAGATGTTTGAAAGTATCCACAGACTGGGACATTACAATCGCCTCAGGTAGGTTATTCCATGGTTCCACGACACGGTTGGTGAAAAATACTTTCTCACCTCCAATCTTACTTTGGGCACACTTAGTTTGAATGGATGACCTCAGAGATAATTCGTAGTGGCAAGTTGGAAAATGTCATCACATAGGAGGGCGCAATCCATGCCACGCACGATACGGAAGGTTTGTATCAAGTCTCCGCGCAAATGCCTATAACTCAGAGGATAGATCTTTAGGTTATTTAGACGAATCTCATATGGCAGTTCACCTTGACCTCTTACATATTTTGTGGCTCGCCGCTGCACCCATTCGAGCATGTTGTAGTCCTGTTGGGTCCACGGTCGCCATGCTTCGATCGCATATTCAAGATGTGCCTTACGAACGTACCAAAGACTATAGAAAAGCAGTCTTCATCAAAAACTTTAAATGCCCGCTTGAAAGCGTATAACATTGAATTGGCGGATTTAGATGCCTTGGAACATTGCGTAGAAGGCTTCAGGTTGTCTTTCATCCAAACTCCAAGATCTGTCTGTGTGTGTGAATCTCGGAGTGGCAAACCATTCAAATAGTAGGGTCGCATATCAGTGACCTGATTCCAACTTCCCAGACGTAGCAGGGCGCATTTGTTTGAGTTGAAGGACAAGAGCCATTTGCGGGACCACTCGTCCAATCGATGGAGATTTTCTTGGAAATTATCTCCATCGGCAGCATTGTTAATAACTTTCCAAATTTTTATATCGTCCGCAAACATAGCAAAGTCACAGTCCAATTCCTGTACACAATCATTAATAAACAAGAGAAATAGGATCGGTCCGAGCCCTGAACCTTTGGCACTTCACTCTTGATGACTGTGCGCTTTCATCACGATCCGCCTACACAGACCACTTGGGAACGACCAACGAGAAAATTCTTGATCCACGTAAGAAGTTTGCCTCCAATACCAAACATTCTCAACTTGTAAATGAGAGGCTGATGCAGAACACTATCGAAGGCCTTCTGGAAATCAATGTAGGCCACATGCACAGTGTCTTTTGCATCGAGTGCTTTTGTCCAGCTTTGCTTCATATAAAGTAAGTTCGTAACACTAGATCTTCCCCTGCGAAAACCGTATTGTGCAGTTGAAAAGAGGTTACGGGTTTCTAAACAAATCATCAATTCCTTTTTGACAACCTTCTCTATAACATTGCAGCAGATTGAGGTCAGGCTGACAGGCCTGTAGTTTGTTGCAAATGCACGACTATCCATTTTTTGAAGTGGTGTGATGTGGGCTGTTTTCCAGTCGGTAGGAAGAACTCCCTTTTTTTAGTGGTTCGGGACGCCACTCAAAAGCGCGACAAAGGTAAAGATGGCGACAATCAGACTTCGGACCCAGGTGCTGTCCTGCTCGTGGCAGAGGAGGTGTCCGCGCAGCTGAAACGATCGACAGAGCAACTTACAGATGATCTGGTCACATTGCTGGCCTATTCAGTCGATGCAAGTTCATTTATTTTTGGATAGACCAGCTCTTCTTCTGTTAACCGTCCTCTGGGTAGAACTGACGAAAAAGAACGCAAAAATCGGGGTTAATTATTTTACGGCTGACCCTTGACGAGGTCAACCGACTATGGGTTAACTGGCCTCTTGTAACATCTTATCTGTTTAAAAATCAAAACACATTGTCTATTTTCTGGTCATAGATTATGTTGTTTAGCAGGTGTTCAATCGCATTTAGATCACATTTCCCGGTACTGCAAATCCCGGCAAAGGAAGTAGAACTGCAGTTTTTGTCAAGAAGTCATGTGCACCGGTTATCACGACTAACGCCTTAACTGGCATCTACGTCCACGGACCGTCAGTTCTTCAGTAATGGGGATTCATACTATCAGCTTGATTTCCAAAACAGCTGTCGGTAACTTTTATAGCAAACCTCAGAGTTAGTTGAATTCGCGTTTTTAACAACCAGTGATACTATGTCTGCAACGAAATTAATGATACTGTTAATAATGAATGCATAAACTGCCTTTAATCTTAGTTGACTTGGAGAGCTGAGTCTAGAATCCGTCTAGGTCAACACTTGGAAGTTCGATGCCGTACTCGGTGGCTAGTATTGTCGTTTTTTCTCTATCTTCTAAGTCTTGAGATGCCAGTGAAGGAAGTTTGTCAAATATGTTATCGACAGTAGCAGTGCGTTTTCGCTACCGTCTGGCGCGATTCATCGAGGCTATGTCAGTTTGTGAACCTAATTGCTAGCCACTCTGGACGTCCAGAAGTTTTGTACTTGTACTTGTTACGGCTGCGATAATGTCTGATCTAGCCGGCCACGTTGATGTCACGTATTGTACCTCCCTACATACATACCTCCGACATACAGTCGACGTGCCCGCCTTCACTGCCCTAACTGCTTTCGCACATTTACACACCGCATGGGCCTATTAGGACACATGCGCCTCCATGACAACCTCCGGTAAACCACCGTAGGCTAACCTACATCAGCGCACACTACCTACACCAATGCATCGACAACACTCTCACAATCACCATTTACCACAGTATATCACGGTTTCCTAGAAACCGTGGCTGGGAAGTCTGCCAATCTGACGCTTCCACCAGACCACGCCGTCGGCTCAGTGTATGTGCTGTGTGTGTCGAGTGGCTGACCAGTGAACTGGGAGTCAGACGGCGATGGCTGCTCCATATCCCCTGAGTTTGTGAATCCTGGTGTGTGCGTTATGGGGGCCAGGTCGTGCTGTGGCGCGCGAAGACGGGTACGCCGATCCGTCAGTTAATGCGCCCACTCCCACATCAGGCAACTGACTGGCTCGGACAGTGGTCTGATTGTGGGGGTGGGGGAGAGTGAGGTCGAGAGCTCAGCGTATTTTCCTCACTATAAAACAATCTGACGCGCTTGAAACTATCACGGTGCGCTAAAAGCCGTGGCTTGGAAGGTTGCCAACTGACGGGATAACTCGGACCGCGTGGTCAGCCCAATGTGTGTTTTGTGTGGAGTGGCTGACTGGCGGACTGAGAGTCAGGTTGCAATGGCTCCTTCTTAATGTGGCCTTTATGGCACTCCCACTCCGTGGGATCCGAGCCAGGTGTGGTGGCACGCCCAGGGGCGGCTTAGGCCGCGCCAGCCACCTGCGCCCTCTCCCATCTCCGGTTTTCTTGACTCTGTCTTGACACCGGACTCAGGTGGGGGAGGAGGAGAGAGTGCGGTAGCTGCAGCGCAAGGCTACTATCACTTAAAACTAATTCACGCGCAAGTCACCGTCCCTGCACCACCTGGTGTGGAGCATACGGTGGACCTCGTCGAAATCGACGGTCGAACTGCCAGGAAGAACTCCCGTATTGAACGATTTCTGGCACAGAAAAGAGAGCTGTTTCGCCAGCTCTCGAGCAAGTTCGAGGAGTAGCTTTGCTGGAATCTTGTCGGGGCCAGGGGATTTGCATGCGTTCAGAATTTTTAATTCTTCAAAGACCGCCTCTTCTCGAAAGAGCATATCCTGAATAATTGGTGCTCCCATAGTCTCGTAACTAGATGGAATAAAAACAGCTTCTCTGGTGAAAACCGACTGAAAGAACTGTGAAAAGTGTTTACCTTTGTTTTTACTGTCTGATATTTGGAAACCATCATCGTTTCTCATAACAGGAATCGGGTTCCTGTTACGTGTGCTTTTTCTTACATGGCTGTAGAGCAATTTGGGATTGTGAACTGCTCGCTGGAGCAAATATCTCTCGTCATCCCGTCGGCTTTTGAAGATCAAGCTTTTAACCTTGTTCCTTTAAGTTTTGTATGCTTGCAAGGCCAAATTTTCATTGGATTGGCAAAATTAATTCCACAGCCTTTCTTTCCTGTTATTCTCTCTTTTTTGATCCTATGTTAACTACTGTGGTCTGTTAGATATCCTAAGTTGTGATGGCGGACAGTGGCATTTTATTAGATTTAACAAACACTCCTTAAATAAATTCCAGTCCTCAGTGACATTCCCGGAGAAGAGAAGATCCCAGTCTATTAGTGATGCATCAGATCTCATCTTGCAAAAGTCTCCTTGCCATAGATTGGGTCTGGTTTCATTTATTGCAGATGGCACAGAATATAAACCATACTCCCATGAAAGAACTGCATGATCACTTCGACCAAGTGGAGGTAGGCAGTGTTCCTCGTCTATACTGTCAGGACCTTTGGTGAAGACGAGATCTAAACAACTAGCCTGTTTTCCTCCACGCGCTCTCGTTGGAACAAATACATTATGTGTGAAAAGAGCTTCAAGTTTTGTCTTTAGCAGACGGTGATTAAATGTAAATTTGAGCTCTGTATCTGCAGATCGTTCCATCGAAGGCTGGGTGCATTGAAGTCACCCATGAGAACGACATCAGGTCGACTACTAATCTCCTTTATGTTCTCCAACAAACAAGTATCAGCGTCAGTGTCTGTCTCCGGTGGTCGGTAGAGAGTCATGACTTCAAGGGACTGCGATCCCCGCGTCTTTTTTTCAGCCAGATAGCCTCAATACCATTGCTAATCTTCTCCATCATTTCACACACTGTG
>WEDG01002356.1:0-29012 GCA_017591395.1 Schistocephalus solidus | reverse complement strand
CTTTTACCTAAAGGTTTATTTGATGGAACAGCCGATCTCATGTTGACACTAGAAACACAGAGGCTTCTTGAAAACTATATGTGACTAGTGTAATATTCTACGTGTCTGATCAATTCGATATCGGCATCTTTTATCGGCTATTTTGCGACAACGTTGAATATTATTGCATATTTATCGGTTTTCCATTCATTTAGATGTGTATGTAAAGTCTGATATTTTAACTCTGACGGGAATCACATGGTGTATAAAAACGTTTTTCTGTATTTTTTTGATTTGGCAGCACTGCACGATGCACGAACGAGCGTTCATTATTGACCAAAACGAGTATTTCACATACAGTTGTCGATTTCTGGTAAACCTTAACTAATGAGCTTATTTTTCACTTCATAAAATATATATAGATTCTGCGTCTTTGTCTAAAATTGTCTGATGCTCTTTCTGAAAACTACTGTTCAACCTGTATTGACCAGGCAAAAATTAGAAAAGAATTGATCAATCCAGAAGACTGCGGAGCCCTGCGGATAAGAGACGAATTCTTATTTTTCTTGCAGATAATGTATTTTTGGAAATGGTAATTAAACATCAATTTATGAAAGTTAAAAAGAATACGTGGTCACGTACTCATTTTATAGCCTTTTAAATTTGGTCTTAATGCCTTAATTGGATGTGTGTACTGAGCGAGTATAAACGTGAGGGTAGACGCCTGGCAACGGCATGGCAACTTCGACTTCATGATCGTGCTACTACCATCTCTGTCATTGACTTTCACCTATTCCTTGTTTCCAACCGTCAGATTGTCCTTGGTCCGAATCCCGCCTGTCCATTACGACAATGTTTAAACGAAATATCCTTGTCTCAATTAGCACCGCTTTCTCAAATCCTCTTTTCAACATAACATAGTTCATCTTATAAAAACGACTGCTTGTCACGTTTATTCTTGCCCCCACCATCTTATTTCCAAATTTCATCGACTGCCCAGGCTGAATCGAGGAGCTATTTTAATTTCCCTGAAATTATGCGTTTTTTGTAACTCGCATAACAATTTGTTCATTATTTTGGTATAAAGTCTTTAGTGAAATGCCCCTAGTCCAACTTTAAAGTTGATACCTTGTTTGCGATATCCATTTTACTTTTCCAAGTGATTAGTAATAATACCTTATATTGGTTATCAGCCAAGAGTGTCGGGATTAGTTTATGCTAAGCATTGCAACATGTATCCCTTATCACAAATATGACTTATCTAACTCACTGTCTAAGTTTTTGAATAATAACTATGACCAACCATATCAGGTTTTGGTCCAAAGACTTAAACTGAAATCTACTCAGCAGAGTTATATATTGGAGTCGATAAGGCAAGTGCATCCAGAGCACTTTTATAGATTTAGTATTTTTTAACAACAAGACAGTGTGATATGACAATTTTTCATGAACTGCCTGCTCGTTAGTACGGGAGGAGAGTTCCAGGTCTGTCTTTTTACGATGATAGCTTCTTTGATTGCATTAGAATAAAGCAGACTCATCTTCAATAACGGTTGTTTCTTCTTAACATTTTGCAGCATTAATAGTGGAAAAAATGAGATTCCTATGTTTGATGTCAAAGGAAGAAGAGATGTTATCGGGGTTAGTGAGCCATCATCTTTGCAAAATCTCTATAAAAAAATTATTTTGGTTTGCCCTCTGAAAGCCACATTTGGCTCTGTCTAAGAGTACAGCACTCAACAGTTCTGAAGCTGATGTTACAGCTTCGCTATTCTGCATAACATGGAAAATGCGGTACTAGAGGCTCAAACGCGTGGCAAAGCCTGCTCAAACCTGAAAAGAATAAAAAAACTGCCGATTAGATGTGCGCACATGCCACCTTAGCAAAAACATGTCTTAACTTGCTGTGGCCTGCCGTGTAAATGTTCTAATCAGTACGCATCTTGTTGCGCACTCTGAAAGACCCCTCGATATGCTACTATCAAAACGTCTTTCTGAGCGCGGAGAAAAAATGTATCGTGAATGCGACGTCTGGCAATGTAAAATGCGTACCCTAATACGGTCCGTTCCGTATATTTGGAAATGAATTACCAGGCAGGTGCAGTTGTTCTCAACTCTATAGCTGCCAAAGAGCATGCTTGGAAAATTGGAAATCACCCGTCGTCTTTCGTAGGTCTTACAAAAGTGAAATTTACAGTTTCTATACAACGGACAGTCAAATAAACAGATGAACATTAACTTACATTGGTAATTTACGAACCATTACTATGACGAATATTGATGCGCTTGCATACGCAGTACAAATTAAACCCTAGTAATGCAATTTTTAGTATTTTAAGGTGAAAATCAACCATATCATGTAAATGTTCCTTTGGTAAGAAACACGCCTGATGTAAACTTTAAACGAAGGATACATTTTTAATTTACTCATACAATACGTATGTTTTCTTGATACTTCTTTTCAATTACTCTTCTTATGCACATGCCACTTTTCTTTCATCAACGTACAGAATAAACATTATTCTTATATCTTTGTGTTAATAGAAAAGTAAACATACTACCTATTTTGACCAATTTTCATATTCCATAAATATATGTACTCTATTGCAGGCCAAACATTTATTTCAGTTCTGATTGTCGATAAAGCTACCCATAAAAAGAAATGGTAAGCCAATGCCCCCTAATTTAATTTCAAATTGGGTTTCCCTGGATAAATTATCCTCCAATAGTTACATAGTTGATTCAATTTAGCTTCCTGGCTACCTTAAAAGGAAACTTAACAAGAGCTGTGAAAAACGTTCCTTTCGAGGAGCTTGTAGTCACATTTAACCTCTGTTTTCCGACGAAGTCTGGATTGTTGAGGTTTTCTGTTTGCTCAATTAATGGCAGCTTACGACAAAGCATTTAATGCCTCAACCACTCTATTGCAAAAGAAGAACTTCCGCGTTTTGTTCTTGTCACCAGCCACACAATCTTTGATTGGACGACCTTAGGGGATATTAAATTTTATGAACTTTTACGAATGTCTACATACGAAGAAGTAGTGCCAACCGCGCATATTGTATCGATAATGTTTGCTCCGCGCTCAGAAAGACGTTTTGATAGTAGCATATCGAGGGGTCTTTCAGAGTGCGCGACAATATGCGTACTGATTAGAACATTTACTAGGCAGGCCACAGCAAGTTATGAAATGTTTTTGCTAAGGTGACATGTGCGCACATCTATTTGGCAGTTTTTTTATTCTTTTCAAGTTTGAGCAAGGTTTTTCACGTGATTGAGCCTCTAGTCAAATATCCACAACTTTCCGTTTAACTAAAGGAACGCACAGTCAGCCGAAATCTACAACAGATTAAACCATACGTCTGGTACCGCATTTTCAATTTTATACAGAATAGCGAAGCTGTAACATCAGCTACAGAACTGATGAGGGCTGTACTTTTAGACACAGACAAAAGCGGCATTCAGAGAGCACACCAAAATGATTATTTATTAGAGATTTTGCTAAGATGATGGCTCAATTACCCCGATAACACCTCTTTTTCCTTTGACATCAAACATAGGAATCTCATTTTTACCACTATTAATGCTGCAAAATGTTAAGAAGAAACAACCGTTATTGAAGATGAGTCTGCTTTATTCTAATGCAATCAAAGAAGCTATCATCGTAAAAAGACAGACCTGGAACTCTCCTCCGTACTAACGAGCAGGCAGTTCATGTTAAAATGTCATATCACACTGTCTTTTTGTTAAAAAAATACTTAATCTATAAAAGTGCTCTGGATGCACTTGCTTTATCAACTCCAATAAATAACTCTGCTGAGTAGTTTAAGTCTTTGGACCAAAACCTGATATGGTGTCATAGTTATTATTCAAAACTTAGACAGTAAGTTAGATAAGTCATATTTGTGATAAGGGATACATGTTGCAATGCTTAGCATAAACTAATACCGACACTCTTGGCTGATAAAAATATAAGGTATTATTACAAATCACTTGGAAAAGTAAAATGGATATCGCAAACAAGGTATCAACTTTAAAATTGTTGGACTAGGGGCATTTCACTAAATACTTTATACCAAAATAATGAACAAACGTTATGCAAGTTACAAAAAACCGAATAATTTCAGGGAAATTAAAAGGGCTCAGCGATTCTATATGATTATACCCAATGACGATTTTCCAATTGAACATAAAAATAAACTATTTTAAGCAACAATTCTTCCTTTAACATGACAATATATCACTTTTTGAATTGAAAAAAATATTTTTGGAGAAAGGTTATTTTCAGGTATCAAGTGATGAAAAACTTGCATGACTTTCAAGGGTTGCACTCCAGTTTATGAATTTGTGTTTTAAGTATGCTAGATATATTAGTAGAACGCTTTAATATTAACACAAAGGAATGTCTATTTGATGCCAAAGCCACTCTCTATGTAATACTTGAACAAAAAGAGGCTTTTTAAAAACGTATAATGGTCTTAATATAAAGTCTGACCTCTGGTTAGCATTGATATGCGTTTTGCATTTAAACACAATGTCTTTAACTCAAATATCTGATAAATGATGTTAAATTTAACCAACGTGTGTAAGGATCCATAAATATTTCTGGTTTCTGATCAAATCGATATTAGCGTCTCCATTCAAAACATTAATATAATTGCAGAAAACTCGGATTCCTCTGTCACTTGTTTATAAATTTGAGTCCATATTTGGAAAGCTATTAACATGGGTAGATCATCACAAAAATTGATTACCTATCAAACATTGAAGTAAACTAACTATTGTCTAATAATTATTAATCTTCAATGAAAATTATCATTGTCACTAATACACGGTACTTCACAGTTTTCTGTTTCGATCAATTATTTCGATAGTTAAAGCCCCTTTAATACCAGTCGAACAGTATTCATTGCATAAGTTGCCAACTACGTTAGACCAAAAAGCAGTTTTATCTTCGGCCTAATAGAACAATGAGCTTTTATGTTTATGTATGCCAGGAACCAAATATTATGAGCTCAATAATCGTTGAAATAAATGCTGAACGTTCATGTCTGCTCCGTAAAGTGCTGTGCCCGTAAACTTTGAATTTTTAACCAAAAATTTGTCTTTCCATTTTGTTCCTTTAATGCCAAATTAAAACGTTTGAAATTGCAACTCTCTTCGTCAAATGAACATGCTATATTCATTTTAAAATCGCTATTAATTCTGTGTCGTAACGTTTCCAATTTTGTGCTGTGCATAATCGGCTTAATCTTAATTTGTGAGTATCTTGAGCGTTAATATAGCATTATTTTTGATGCTATTTCTGATGCCTTTGTGTAAGGGATTATAATCTCTTTTTGATAGAAATATGACTAGTCTATACTGAATTCATGTGTAAACTTACCCGCCAGCGTGTTAATCCTTACTGCGCTATTCTCGTTTATTCTACGTGTGGAAGAAGAATAAAATTAAATCGTCTTGTTAGCGGTTCATACCATGAGAACAGGAAAAGTAAAATGGATATAGTGAACAAGCGATCAACTTTATAGTTGGAATAGGCGCCCTACACTTAAATTTGTATTCAAATTTAATGAACATAAGTTATGCGCGTTATAAATAACGCATAATTTCAGGAAAACTCAAAAATAATTGCGATTCTATATGATTAAAAAAATTAAGATTTTTCAATTGAACATTATAAATTAACTATTCTTTTGCCAAAATTCTTTCTTAACATGGCAATATATCACTTTTTAAAGTTAGGAAATTGATTTTTGTAGAAAGGTTATTTTCAAGTATCATGTGGTAGAAAAACTTGCACAAACCTCAAGGTTGCCCTCTAGTTTATGAAGTTGTGTCAATAGTATGCCTGATTTATAAGTTGTTCGCTTTACTTTTGATAAAAGGACTGCCAGTGTGTTTTTGATGGAGCGGCAACTCTTTATGTTACACAAGAGCAACAAAGGCTTTTTTAATACATAATTCCACAAATATTATGGTCTTAATATAAATTCTGACCTCTGGTAAGCGAAGATATGCTTCTTGTATTTTAAGCTAAAAGTTTGTAACTAAAATATCCGGTAATTGATGTTTAATTTAACCAAGGCTTGTAAGTTTTTTTATAAATATTTGTGGTTTATGCTGAAATCGATATAAGCGCCTCCATGTAAAACGTTGACTATAATTGCATTAAAGAAGCTTTCTCTGTCACTTTTGTTTATAAATTTGAGTCCATATTTGAATAGCTAGTAACCTGCGCAGATCAACTTAAATTATGATCCACTATCATATATTGAAGTAAAGTAACTATTGTCTAATAATTATTAATCTTCCATGAAAATTATAATTGTCGCTAATCCACAGGGCTTCACAGTTTTTATGTTACGATCAATTATATCGATATTTTAGCCTCGTCAATACCAGTTGAACAGTATTCATTACAAAGGGTGCCGATAACTTTAGACCAATAAGCAGCTTTAATCTTCGTGCTTAATTAACAATGAGCTTTTATGTTTATGTGTGCCAGGAACCGGATATTATGAAATCAATATCCGTTGAGTTAAATGCTGAACGCTCATTCCTGCAATGTACAGTGCTGTGCCCGTAAACTCTACATTTTAAACCAACAATTGCGCTTTCAATTTGTTCCTTTAATTCCCAATTTAAATGTTTATAATTTCAATGTTCTTCGTTTAAATCGGTATCATGAATATAAGTTCATCTGACTTTTTCAGTAGCATGAGCTTTAATATTAGATTATTTTTTAATGTTATTTTTGATGCCGTTTTATAGGGATTATATCTTCTTTTGTAAAACAATGACTCCTCTTTACTTAATTCATGTTTTAACTTACCCGCCAGTGCGTTTAACATAACTTCACAATTCTCAATAATTCTGAGTTGAGAAGACGAAAATACACTGAACCCTCGTGGTTGCGGTTCATCCCATGAGATCGTCGAACTGCATTTCATCATCAGGTGTGACAATGTGTTTTTGTTTTGCTACAATGTTTTTGAACCCACCATCCTGTCAGCCCTTGACTAAACCCTCCAATGACAATTCACATCCAACAAAAGTATCACTCATAATCAGAAAGTAAAATGCGTATATATATATATATATATATCCAGACGACATCTTTCTCCACAACGGTACCGCTTAAGTCCTTCTACTGACACGTTATGTTCTCCAAATTTATCATCATTGCCTTGGTACATTTGAGGAACATATGCAATGCAAAATGAACGTATGTTCCTCATTTTATTCATTAAACTAAAATGTTTATTGAAAGTGTCTTTAACATATTTTGTTTAAATTAAGTAATTTTATTTATAATTTTATTCTTATATACAGACAAAATGTTTAGGATATAAAAGTTAACGCCATTAAGGTATTAGTTAGAACATTGCAGTATGTGAATATTTGCGATATATACACACGAGTCTATGTCATTTATGGCAACCAGTCGTAGACACATAATGCTAGTGGATACAAAAATGACCAGAAAGCAAAATAATCTAATTTTCTAACATTTGCTGGTGCAATATGTATTAATTATTCGGCTTTTTAACGCAAAGAACATCATGTGTTCGACCTCTTATGATCAGTTTTTTGATATACCAAAAGTAGTTATTCAGCTTGAGCAAATAAACAATTATCGCTCCAGTGAGCTATTTAGTTGACAGAATAACAAAACAGGTCAAATACATAGCCAGCACCTCTTGCAACCTCATCTGATAAAAAAGTAAGTTAAAAAATATTTGAGAATGTGCAAATCTCTTCAGGTTCTAAGCTTCAGACAAACTTCAAGCCAAACCTTCATGGAAACTCCAAACGTAACTTTAAAGTGTATACAACCTACACTACAGCACACAAATCTCAAGGGAAACCTATAGAAAATACCTAGTTCTTTTAAAATCTGCGCAATTATCCCGTGGATATACTGCATCGAATGTGTCTTATAACAAGAAATATTCATTTCAAAATATTTCAGATACAAGCTATAAAAATCGAAGAGCAATTCAATAGCGTATACATACGATCAATCTTAGTTAACTATTTTGCGACCAACAGGTCGCGATTTACATTTAATTTTTAAAAGAATAATAATTTGTTAACATTTTACACATTTTTGTATAATATACAGTCTGTTACTTGATGCACCGATTAAAGACATGAAATATCACAAGCATTGTATAGAGAAAGGCTGTGACTTTTTTGGAGTTGCAGACCACAGCCTTTGCATGTTTTGTCAGTAGTTTGAGGCATGCCCTGTATCAAGAGGTTTCATGGTCTGTTTGGACAAATGGTAAAGCCTTTTGAATACTAGTTGCTTTTTACGGATGCGTGTGGAAGTAAGTTTACCTTTTGGCTAAAAAAACAAAAAGGCAGCACAGGCATTGCTCTTTATTTTCCAGCGGGCTTGCTTATTATTTTCTTTAGCAAAACTCCATAAAAGCAAAGATTTTTGTAGACGTGCGATTTGAGGAATCATGTATCAGGTTTATTTAGATGTCTCGCATAAATATTTAAGGAACGAATAAATGCTGAACGTTCATGTCTGCTCCGTACATTGCAGTGCCCGTAAACTTTAAATTTGTAACCAAAAATTTGTCTTTTAGTTTTGTTCCTTTAATGCCAAATTATAACATTTAAAATTGCAACTCTTTCGTCACATGAACATGCTCTATTCATTTTTAAAATCGCTTTTTTATTCTGTATCGTAACGTTTCCAAATTTTGTGCGGTTAATATTCTGCTTACTCGGACTTTTTGAGTATCACGAGCGTTAATAGAGCATTATTTTTGATGTTATTTTCTGATGACTTTGTGTAAGGGATTCAATATCTGTTTGATAGATATATGACTCCTGCATACTTAGTTCATGTTTAAACTTACACGCCAGCGCGTAAAACCCTACTGCGCTACTCTCGTTTATTCTAAGTGGGGAAGAAGAATAAGCTTGAATCGTCTTGTTAGCGGTTCATGCCATGAGAACTGCGCACTGCATTTCATCATCGGGGGTAACAAGTTGTCTTTGTTATGCCTACAACGTTTTCGATCCCACCATCATGTCCGCTCTTAACTTTAACCTCCGATGAGAATTCTCATCCAAAAAAAGTATCACTCCTAATCAGAAAGTAAAATATATATATATATATATATATATATATATATATATATATATATATATATATATATATATATATATATATATAGATGACATATGTCTCCACAAGGCCGTTCTACTGAACAATTTTTTTCTCCAACTTTATCATCATTGTCTTGGTACATTTGAGGTACAAATGCAAAGCAAATGCATGTATGTTCCTCATTTGTTTTAATAATCTATTTTTTTATTATAAGTTGTTTGAAATATTTTATTTATTCAAAAGGTGTATTAAATAATTGGATTTTTATATACAGACAATTTTTTTGGATATTAATGTAATGTTATTAAAGTATTACTTAGACCATTGTAGTGCGTGAATATTTTTGATAGATACACATGAGTCTATGTGATTTGTATAGCACCAGTGTGCAGAATAATGACCAGAAAGCCACATCATCTGATTTTCAACATTTGCTTGTGCTAAATGTATAAACAATTTGTGTTTGTTATGCAAAAAACATCTTTGGTTCAATCTCTCATGATCAGTTTTTTTATATACCAAATATAGGTTTCCTTTTTGACCAAATAAACAATGACAGATCCAGTGAGCTATTTAGTTTACAGAATAAATAAACAGGTCAAGCCCATAGCTAGCATCTCCCATAACATCATCTGCTAAGACAATTTAGTTAAAAAAATATGTAAGATTATGCGAATCTCATCAGGTTCAAAGTTTCAAACAAACTTTAAGCCAAACCTTAATGGAAACTCCAAACGTAATTTGCAAGTAAATCCAACAAACCTCAATGGAAACCTATAGAATATATCTAGTTCACTGAAAATCTGCGCAAGTCTCCCGTGGATATCATGCATCAAATATGTCGTAAACCACACAACTATCTTGGCTTAAAAATCGATTAAAACATAAAAAAATTCTTTCGAATTATTTCAGATTCAAGCTTTAAAAAGCGAAGAGCAATTTAATAGCGTATACTAACGATCAATCATATTTTAACTATTTTGCGACCAACAGGTCCCAAATAACATTAAATTTAAAATGTATTTTATAGCATATATTGATGAGTTAATAAAGCATTTCGTGCTAACACGGTTTGTTTGAATTTGGAAAAGATCTATTTAAAAAGCTAAAGGAAAAACGCTTATTTTAAAATAAACATATTTTTTTCAAACCATGTATCTTTAGATAGCAGATAAACGGACCGATCGCATATGTGCAAAACGTTTATCTGAACGTTTGCGTTATAAAGAGCTGAAATGGATCTAAAAAAGGGACGTGTAACACATTTATACTGAATGTGCCTTTACAATTTAAAGTTAGACAAATTTTGTAAATAATTATTTTTTTCAGAATTATATATAAAGATGGCATCCCATACAAAACAGGTTAAGGTGAAAAAGGGTCTTTAGGGAACACAAACAGACCGGTCGTTTAAAATAATTTAACTTAAAGAATAATAAACAGTTGGCATTTTACACATTTGTTTAAAAAAGACAGTTTGTCCGTTTATGCGCCGATTGAGGCATGAACCTACGCAGGTATTGTATAAAGAAAATCGGCGTTTTTTTCAAGTGACAGACTCCAGCGATGCGAGGTTTGTCACAAATAGAGGCATGCCCTGTATCAAGAGTGTTAATGGCCTGTTTGGACAAATGGTCAGGCCGTTTGAATACAAGTTGATGTTTATTTGGCCATAACAAAAGGCAACACAGGCATTGTTCTAGATTATATTATATTATCAAATTGAACAAAAATCCATAAACAGCGCCAGATTTATAAAGACATGCGACTCGTGGAATCATTAATCAAGTTGACTTAGATGTCTTGCATACATATTTCAGGAAAAAAAGTAAGAGACAATAACCGATCAAATAAAAACTGATGCACATGGCGGCCACATATTTGGGACAGGCATCAACTTATAATAGATATATGCAGCACGGTTGCAATATGAACTGATTTGCAACCAGTGTCAGTAAACTACAGATAAGATCGCTCAGACTAGAGCCCACGCAGCGGTCGCATAGCGACATGTAGCATATGTTGTTATAGTGGAACCGACAAAGACAAGGGAAACTGGAATGGTGATTTCTCGCTTATTAGCCGTCATCAGCCAGCCATACGCAATCTCAAGTGTGGCACACCTGGGATTCGAACCCAAGAACTTCGGTAATTGCCGCAAAAAATCCTTATTATCTACATGATAATACGCAGATAGCATTATAATATTAATAATTTAGCCGAATAGCCCTTATATAATCAGTCAGACAAAGATGGCAAAATGCAGCACATTCTTTCATTTGGAGATCGACTTTTGATCTTCTTAGGCATAATCTTTGGATAAATTAAGACTGAAAAATTCAGTTCAGTTCAGTTTAATGAGTAAAAGATAGGCAAATTCCTTCAACTCTCTGTTGGTTAAAGTATCGCTCAAAAGGCACTTACACATCAGGAGACGTTTAAACAATTTGGTTTTCATCATAGCGTGTGGAAAATAAGCATCCGCTGGCTATTCGAAAAGAGTAAACATGCACCTGTACTCACATATGACAAGAAGTAGAAGATTACACTATTGACAAAAATTTTCGTGAGTGCAATTATTTTCAGCAAATTAGAAATATTGTAAAAATAAAACTGAAATATACCAATTTGTATTGTAATAAGAATAGTTTGATTCAACTGGGACGTGACAAATAAGTGATGGTGACATTAAAGGGATACTGCTATATTGATCCTGCGTTTTCTTGAAAAGCTCAACGGACGTAGCAATAACAACATCCAGAGGCAGAGCATTCCCAGATTCAACCATATGGTTGGAAAAAAAGAACTTCCGTGTGTCCAGTCTGGTCCCATGCACATGTAGTTGAACTAAATGAACTATCAAATTCGTGGTTGTCGCAAACTGAAAGATTTTCTCCAGGCGCGAGGCAGCAGCCCTTACCGCACATGATAAGGAATGTTTTGTATCAGATCACTTGGTAGCTGCCTGTAACTGGAGGGAAATAGATCAAGGTCGAGATCCATACTCTTAAGTCCTTCTGTGCATAAACTTCCTGCAATGGTATTCCATTCAGGCAGAAATCAATGAGGTTCGGAGTGCTTGTTCCCGTGAAGTACGACCTGGTTACTCTGACCTAGGAAAGTTAGACAAAGCACCTCATCAATACAATCTACCGATTTCGTAAACACGTTCAAACAGTTTGACCTCCTCTGTGCCATGTACAATGCACGTCGGTCAAAAGCTTCTTCTGGACAACGTTGACGTACAAAAATAAACAGAGAAAGGCCAAGAACGGAACCAGGAGGAACACCACTTTCAACTGCAAATTTTTGACGACTGCTTGTTACCGACATGGATGGTTTGAGAGTGGCCAAAACAGTTCGTTTGATCCTTTTCGGGAGATAACTGATAATAAACCATTCGGTTGAGTTTGTGTAGGAGTTGCTCGTGTGTGACACTATCAAATGCGTTCTTAAAGTTAATGTATACTACGTGATGCGCATTTCCTTCATCAACTGCTTATGTCCAATGTCGAAACGAAAGAGCAAGTTCATTAAGCAATACCTGTGACTTCGGAATCCATGATGAGCATCGGATAATAATTTATGCTGCTGCTAGAATTGCATTAGCGCTCGATTTATTATTTTTTTCCATGAATTTACAGCACATCGAGATGAGGCTAATTGGTCTGTATTGTTTGCGGAGACCTTGCTGCCACCTGTATAAAGTGGTGTGATTCGTGCAGATTTCCAATCAGCAGGTAACGTGCTTGCATCAAAAGAGATTTGGAAAAGAAGATACAGCGGTTTGGCCAGTTCCGCAGCTAGTTATTTTAGTAACTTTGGCGGTATACCATGTGGACCCGGTGATTTAGACTCATTTAGAGCAAAAAGCTCTATATCAACATTGCCTTCGTCGAAAGATACAGCCCCTATTGTTTGACCCTCATATACGTCTTGGTTGGGAGGATTAACTGCTCTTTTACTCGTAAAGATGAATTTAAAGAACTTTGAAAGGTGCTCCGCTTATCCTCCATCCACACTTATCTCCATGTTTTCGCTAGTCTTTAGTAAGTGATCTGGATCCCTTTTACGCATTCTCCTTTTATGTAGTTTTAGAATAACTTGGGATTTTCCACCGCACGGTTCAACAGGTTTTTGTTCTAACTCTTGTGGTATCCTGAGGATAAGTCGTTACACGTTTCTGATTCGGTTTTACAGAGGCATGTA
The DNA here is from genome assembly GCA_017591395.1 of Schistocephalus solidus. Lineage (NCBI taxonomy): Eukaryota > Metazoa > Platyhelminthes > Cestoda > Diphyllobothriidea > Diphyllobothriidae > Schistocephalus > Schistocephalus solidus. The sequence continues at coordinate 15,691 of WEDG01002356.1, read as the reverse complement.
TCCGAAGCTCTTGCCTATTTATCTTTGCCATTGTTCTAACAGATTTATTTTTTCTTGTTGTTTCGAGTTCTCTCGGTGGTTATTGTCGTCTTTTATTTTCAACTGTTTGTTCTAAGGCTGCCTTAACAGCTACTGAAAGTGTTGCTGGCATCCATTTTACGCGAGGTCCTTTTGCCATACTTCTAGTTGTCCGTACAAAGGTTCCATTCTAATCGTCGACTGTGCATAAACTAGACTGTAATAAGATTGTTATATTTTCACTCTTCCCGAGATTATTGATCTTGACGGCCAACAGCTGGCATTCATTACACAATTTTATCAGCATGAGTAACGCCCATTCAACCAAAATAAAGTTTGCAATATCGCTCGCCATCGTGATCTGGTGGCTAATTTGTTAGGACGCATGGCTTTAATACCTAGGTTGATATACCATTAAGGTTAACAGTGCACATATCTGTCATTCTGTAAATGTATAAAACAGGAAGAGTCTGCAGGGTAATAAGGCTTTTTCTACGACACAACTGTAGACAATGACAACGCTTATGTTAAGTTTGTCAAAATATTGCAAAGAGGAAGGGCCTCGTGAACGTTTACCGGTAAGCCTATTTTTGGATATGCGGAGAAGCAGAACAAAACCCCATTGTAGAAACGATCAACTCAGCTTTTATATATGAAGCTTCACCAATTCGACAAACAATTTCATTCAGTGTTTTGGAAACGTTGGCTGCGTAGCTAAAGTCGAGATTTTTACAGAATTATTTCGCAAAAGAATGACTATTTTGTAGAAAATGGTTCTGGTTTCGACAATGAAGTTATCAATGGATGCCAGGCGACGGATTGTTGACGAAAAGCAATTTTTTATCTATTTTTTAACGAAAGATACCTGTTTGCAGTATGTAGACTGAATAAAACAGTTCCTCTTCTTGTTAATAAAATTCGAACCAAGCGCAGTTGTGCTAGCAGTAGCAACTGCTGTTTCCGGCGATGTGAGCGTTGTAACAAGTGAATACGTGCCCTGCATCAAGACGGTGTCTGGCCTATTTGGACAAATGATCAGGCCTCTTGACTACTAGTTGTTGTTCCTGTATGCGTGTGGTAGTGTCTTACCAATTTAACCATATAAAAGGCAACACAAGCATCGCTAAATATGTTCCAGAAGGCTTGTTTCTTTTCAAGTTGACCATTACTCCATAAAGAACAAAAGATTCTTGAGGATAAGCAATTCGACGAGTCACATATTCCTTTGATTTAGGGGATGTGCATAAATATTTAAGAAAAAAAGGAAAATGACTGGAGCTGATCAATATACACCGATGCACAAGGTGGCCAATTATTAGCGCAGACACCAGATACATATAGATGTATGCAGCACGGTTGCAATGTGAACTTATTTTATCAAATTTCGTCAAATCTGGCAACGAACTTTAAAACAAGCGTCAATAAAGTTCAGAGATAATTACCTTGTATGTCTTAAAAGAACCTTCTTACTCTAAATAAATTACGCAGTTATTATTATATTATTAATTATTTTACTCGATTAAAATTATCTGTTTAGGCACATTAAGATGTCATATAAAGGGAAATCCTTTTAAAATATACTGGGTTTCTCTAACATCTTGTAAGATAATATTTTCTTTATCAGAATATGGACTTGAATAAATTGGAAATATTACTGTTTAAAAAAATGCATTCTTACCATCAGACATTTTCAGACTATTATACATATTTTTTCTAATTTATTTCTTTTGTTCATTAGTAATTGTTACACAATCGTAATAACATGTTACACGAGGTTCACAAGATGATTGGGTATGCTACCCTGAAGACGCCAAGGGCAGTAACATTCACATGACCACATTATTTAGACAACTAGACTTAACCAGATTGAAACACTTATAGTAAATTGTGTACGGACGCAGGTTTCTAATTGTTTCCATTAAAAATATAATTAAAATAACACACTTGGTGCACTAAGGCATAAGATGAATAAAACATATACTAGCATATCACAGTTTTATCACGTCATTAAAGCAGAACAATATGCTAAGTTGCGGAGCGCTGACATACATAAGCCCTTCAAACAATATTAGTTTCTTCCCAAAAAATCCCAGGTGTTCTAGCAATATAATGGAATCTACCAAAATTAACTTCAATTGTTGCCTAAAATAAAGCCATCAGATGGTTGCAATTGCTGAAGATTTCATAATTACCAAGGTCCTTCAACAGCCTATATAATCATTTATTACACAAAATGATTAGAGGTTTGTTTTCTTTTGCAACAAACTGATCTTTTGGATAAGAAATTTTATTGAGAATCGATAACACAGGGATTTCAAAGACATAAGCCTTTTTCCTCAAATATACTGAGCTGAGCAGTAGCGTTTTCAGCATACAGTTTAAGGCACTAAACAAATGTATGCGCGGGACTTTCATTTTCCGGAGCTTTATCAGTTAGGGAACTGTAGTAGATACCTTAACCTGACGGTAGGACATTTTATATGGACCACATAATATGTTATAAAGAAAGATGTAAGGCGCCATGATTGAAACAAACTTAGACTTACGTATTGCTGATCACTACCATGCACATTGTCCTAGGCTCGCTTAATGTTCTGAAATGACGGCGCTACTGAACCTTATGGAGAAAGCGTTTTCTCAAGTTGATAACATTTTCAGTACAAACAAGGTAAATATGCAAAAATATATTTGAAGTCTCTATTGAATAAGCGTTTAGCTACTTTGAAAATTATAAATTGCAGTTGTTACTTTTGAGCAAACAATTGGAAACCCAAATGATTTCAGCTATTAATCTTTGAAGAAATATAGAGAATTTAGAACTTATGAAAAAAATATGGAATTCATTTATATTGTTTTATAAAAATACGAGTTGACTACTTGTAATACCTGCAAAATGTACGTTCGCTTACTGTAGATCCAGAATACACATACCAAGCAAACGCGATTTCTGAAGCAGCCGAGCAAATGACTGTTTACTGGAATTGTGACAAGCTCGTTGGTGGTAAACAATTTGAAGTCCTCACAATGCCGGCGGACGTGAAACCGATAACAACAAACCAACAGTTTGTAGTAATAGACAAACTGGACCCCACAAAATCGTACGAATTTACAGTGGTCTTAAGAAAAGACAACATAAAAATACCAATTGCATACACAAGAGGTCAAGTACTACCCAAAGGTAACTTCCATGATTTTGAAAACTAATGTGTTAATTTATAAAAAATGTAGTTTATTTGAAACAATAAATAGCCTATCAGCAATACGATAAATCAAAAGTAAAACGTATTGAGCTACAACATTGGTCTTTTGCAAAGAATGCAAAATAACATTTTTTTATCCTGATGGAAATCAGACAGACTAAAGAAATATTTTTCACAACTGTGTTGATTTGTAATTTAACTCGTGGCCATATTGTATGTCACTCTTTTCTCGTTTTAAAATGAATTTTACTTGACATTGAATTTAGGTTCAAGCCCAATATGTCAAGACAGATGTGATGGAAGTAAGCCTATGTTCCATTTTAAAAAAGAAATTAACAATTGATGTTGTATTGATTTCTTAGTACAAATATTTGTGACACATTAAACATAAAGGAGTAGCTTAAATCCCACACTAGGGATTTATCAAGGCTCTAACTTTGTCCGTTTGATAAACGGTGCTGAATGTTTTTCTACTGTCGATGCAAGAAACAATTTTAATTGGGTACATGTAACAGGAAGAAAATTAACAAAGTCGATGCATAAAGATTTATCAATTGCAGCAATATATATATATATATATTTATATATGGAATGGAACCGACAAAGACAAGGGAGACCGAAATGGCCATTTCTGGCTTTTTAGCCGTCATCAGCCAGTCATACCCATTCCATATCCATTCCATCATATGCTACACGTCGCTATACGACCGCCTGCGAGGGCTCTAGTCTGAGCTCCAGGGCACAACGGAACATGCATGTTCCTTAAGCAGATCGGTGAGCCCCACACTATCATCATATTCCCGATCACAATCGACAAAACAATGAGCCAGTGGCTCAATGTTAGAGGGTTCGACTCAAAAACCAAATGTCGCGGGTTCGAATCCCAGGTGTGCCACACTTGGGATTGGGTATGACTGGCTGATGACGGCTAATAAGCCAGAAATGGCCATTCCGGTCTCCCTTGTCTTTGTCGGTTTCATTCCATCACATGCTACACGTCGCTATGCGACCGCCTGCGAGGGCTCTAGTCTGAGCTCCACGGCACAACGGAACATGCATGTTCCTTAAGCAGATCGGTGAGCCCCACACTATCATCATATTCCCGATCACAACCGACAAAACAACGAGCCCGTGGCTCAATGGTAGAGCGTTCGACTCAAAAAGGTCGCGGGTTCGAATCCCAGGTGTGCCACACTTGGGATTGGGTATGACTGGCTGATGACGGCTAATAAGCCAGAAATGGCCATTCCGGTCTCCCTTGTCTTTGTCGGTTCCATTCCATCACATGCTGCACGTCGCTATGCAACCGCCTGCGAGGGCTCTAGTCTGAGTTCCAGGGCACAACGGAACATGCATGTTCCCTAAGCAGATCGGTTAGCCCCACACTATCATCATATTCCCAATCACAACTGACGAACCAACGAGCCCCTGGCTCAATGGTAGAGCCTTCGACTCAAATACCAAACGTCGCGGGTTTGAATCCTAGGTGTGCCACACTTGGGATTGGGTTTGACTGGCTGATGACGGCTAATAAGCCAGAAATGGCCATTCCGGTCTCCCTTGTCTTTGTCGGTTCCATTCCATCATATGCTACACGTCGCCATGCGACCGCCTGCGAGGGCTCTAGTCTGAGCTCCAGGGCACAACGGAACATGCATGTTCCTTAAGCAGATCGGTGAGCCCCACACTATCATCATATTCCCGATCCCAACCGACAAAACAACGAGCCCGTGGCTCAATGGTAGAGCGTTCGACTCAAATACCAAACGTCGCGGGTTTGAATCCTACGTGTGCCACACTTGGGATTGGGTATGACCGGCTGATGACGGCTAATAAGCCAGAAATGGCCATTCCGGTCTCCCTTGTCTTTGTCGGTTCCATTCCATCACATGCTACACGTCGCTATGCGACCACATGCGAGGGCTCTAGTCTGAGCTGCAGGGCACAACGGAACATGCATTTTCCTTAAGCAGATCGGTGAGCCCCACACATTCATATATATATATATATATTGAATAACTGTGGTGGTTTTCATCCCGAGAGAGTATAATGAAAAGAAAAATGCTCATCGGGAAATGGAGTTGTTACTCGTAAATTTTCAAGTTGGTGACACCAACCTGTCGTCAGACGAAATGAACAGAGGAGAAAGTGAAGTGGCGTGACAGGACAGATAGTGACAAACAAACAGCTGGTGTGAGTGGGCGGTGGGTGGACCATTAATCGGGGCATGTTTTTGGACGGGGGAGGTGAGGATAGAACAATTACATTCGGTTTTTTGGGAGGGGGAGGTGGGTGGCGAGTAACTACGGCCGGCTTGATTATCTATCATGGTTCCGGGTTGGATGTAGGGGGCACTGCGTCAGTTGGACGTGTCGGAATGATTAATTGCGGTTCACCATGTGTGAGGTGGGGTTGGCGAAAAGTGAGATTAAAAGCCGCAAAGGATTAGCAGTCGTTTCAAGGGGGTGGGCGCTCTTTAGTAAATCGTGCACGTAATCCTTCGTAATGAGCATCTAGGTCAACGTGGCGGTTAATGCTAGTTGTGCTAGAGTGCCAAGCTTCGAGGAATTCTCGAGCTTGTTTGGTGTTGGCCATGGCGATCACGTCGGTACCGTCCCAATTGAAGCGATGGTCGCATTCAAGGGAGTGCGCAAACACGAGTGATAAGGGGTCACGTCGGCGAATGGCTAGCTTATGTTCGTTGATGCGAGTCCCAAGACTTCGGCCTGTATGGCCAATGTAAACAGAAGGGCAGTTGGCGCACGGTATGCGGTAAATGAAATTGCTTAATTGTTCTTTTGGTAGGGGGTCCTTTACTCTGCATAGGGTTGCGCGTATGGAGGACGCAGGCTTGTGGGTGACAGAGATGCCAAAGTGACTTAATTGTCGAAGATATAGGACCCCTTCCGAAAAAGAACTGATGGGTAAAGAATGGCATTTACGCATACCGTGCGCCAAACTGCCCTTCTGTTTACATTGGCCATACAGGCCGACGTCTTGGGACTCGCATCAACGAACATAAGCTTGCCATTCGCCGACGTGACCCCTTATCACTCGTGTTTTGCGCACTCCCTTGAATGCGACCATCGCTTCAATTGGGACAGTACCGACGTGATCGCCATGGCCAACACCAAACAAGCTCGAGAATTCCTCGAAGCTTGGCACTCTAGCACAACTAGCATTAACCGCCACGTTGACCTAGATGCTCATTACGAAGGATTACGTGCACGATTTACTAACGAGCGCCCACGACCTAGCAACGACTGCTAATCCTTTCGGCTTTTTAATCTCACTTCCCTCGCCAACCCCACCTCACACATGGTGAACCGCAATTAAACATTCCGACACCTCCAACCGACGCAGTGACCCCTAAATCCAACCCGGAACCATGATCGATAATCTAGCCGGCCGTAGTTACTCGCCGCCCACCTCCCCCTCCCAAACAAGCCAATGTAATTGTTCTCTCCTCACCGCCCCCGTCCCAAAATGCCCCGATTATTGGTCCACCCACCACCCACTCACACCAGCTGTTTGTTTGTCACAATCTGTCCTGTCGCGCCACTTCACTTTCTCCTCTGTTCATTTCGTCTGACGACGGGTTGGTGTCACCAACTTGAAAATTTACGAGTAAAACTCCATTTCCCGAAGAGCATTTTTTTCTTTTCATTATACTATCTCGGGATGCAAACAACTCTGTTATTCAATATATATATATAGTATATATATATATATATATATATATATATATATATACATATATATATAGTATATATTGCTGTGATGACACAGCAACGAGGGTGTTCTGCTCAGTGGGTCCCCATCGTTTCTCTATGCGGTTTCTGGTATATGGACTCAGATAATAATCAAGGAAATAATTTCTGAAATTATTAAGTGCAGGACATGGAGTCAGGTGATTCGGACATGACTTTTAGGGTCAGACCCGAAATTTCAATGAACATTTGGGTCGAAGACAATCAACCACTGTGGAATAACCACGTAATGCCCATTCTACAAACAAGTAGTACTACAAGTAGTATGAATCTTATATGGCAAAGACGTTATACCGTACTTCCGACATAGGTACTAGCTAAAAGCCCAGACACGTGTTTCGCCGATGTTTTCTGCTGCTGTTTAACACAGCAACGAGGGGTTCGGCTCCTCAGTATATCCCCAGCGTTCTCTATGCGGTTTTTGGTATATGGACTATATATATATTTAGGTACAAAAACAAGCCTCACTGCACAAGGCATATTATGTACTGATGATCGGTAATGACCGTGAAACAGCTGTCTGCGTCTTGCCTGTTGCACTCTTTTGCAACATATTTGTGCTATTATATATGGTATGTGTCCTATGACACAACGTTAGTTTATCGCCGGTAGGTAACTGGCGGGCGGACAAATGGGATCGAGTGAGATCCTTACCACATTAGTGAGTGTTACGCACTTGTTTGGCTTGTTTATGTACCTCACTGCACAAGGCATATGATGTACTGATGATCGGTAATGACCGTGAAACAGCTGTCAGCGTCTTGCCTGTTGCACTCATAGCAACATATTTGTGCTATATATATGGTATGTGTCCTATGACACAACTTTCGTTTATCGCCGGTAGGTTACTGGCGGGCGGACAAATGGGATCAAGTGAGATCCTTACCACATTAATGAGTGTTACGCACTTGTTTGGTATGTTTATGTACCTCACTGCACAAGGCATATGATGTACTGATGATCGGTAATGACCGTGAAACAGCTGTCTGAATCTTGTGAGTTGCACTCTTAGCAACATATTTGTGCTATATATATGGTATGTGTCCTATGACACAACGTTCGTTTATCGCCGGTAGGTCACTGGCGGGCGTACAAAAGGGGATCGAATGAGATCCCTACCACATTAGTGAGTGTTACCCACTTGTTTGGCTTATATATATATATATATATATATATATATATATATATATATATATATTTATATATATATATATATATATATGGCAAAAGACGTTATACCGTACTTCCGACATAGGAACTAGCTCAAAAGTCCAGACACGTGTTTCGCCGATGTTTCTGCTGCCGCGTGACACAGCAACGAGGGGGTTCGGCTCCTTAGTGGGTCCCCCAGCGTTCTCTGTGCGGTTTCTGGTATATGGACTCCAGAGAATAATCGGGGGCTGAATTTCTGAAATTAGTGCAGGATATGAGTCAGGTGCTTCCGGGACATGACTTTAAAGGGTCAGATCCGAAATTTCAATGAACATTTGGTAGAAGACAATCAACGACTGTGGACAACCCGATCGTCATGCTCATTCTACAAACAAGTAGTACTACAAGTAGTATGAATCTTATATGTAAAGACGTTACCGTACTTCCGACATAGGTACAGGTAAAAGCCCACGCAGGTTTCGCCGATGTTTGCTGCTGCGTGACACAGCAAACGAGTGGTTCGGCTCCTCAGTGGGTCCCCCAGCGTCTTCTCAGTGCGTTTCTGGCATATGGACTCCAGGGAATAATCGTCCTGCACCAATAATTTCAGAAATTATTTCCCCGATTATTCTCTGGAGTCCATATACCAGAAAACGCACAGAGAACGCTGATGGACCCACTGAGGAGCCGAACCCCTCGTTGCTGTGTCACGCAGCAGCAGAAACATCGGCGAAACACGTGTCTGGGCTTTTAGCTAGTACCTATGTCGGAAGTACGGTATAACGTCTTTGCCATATAAGATTCATACTACTTGTAGTACTACTTGTTTGTAGAATAGGCATTACGTGGTTATTCCACAGTGGTTGATTGTCTTCGACCCAAATGTTCATTGAAATTTCGGGTCTGACCCTCAAAAGTCATGTCCGAAGCACCTGACTCCATGTCCTGCACTTAATAATTTCAGAAATTATTTCACCGATATGTATATATATATATATATATATATATATATATATATATATATATATATATATATGAAGATAGTTGTGTATTCTTATCAGTTTTCCTCTTGGTATTCTTCTATTATCAACTTTGCGACTGTGATCAAGAATGATGCTCAAGACAGAACAGACATGTTAGTTATGTAAGCTATCAGTTAGCGTTCATAAAATAAAAATATTAGCCAGTCAAAGATAGTGAACTTTTTAAAAAAACGGTAGCAAATCACATAAGGGTAAAATGTGTCTAGTTACTTACTCCGTATAACAGTCTCTCACTGATGCAAACGGCTTTGCAAAAATAGATCTGAAAGATCTTTACCATTCTTACTAGACATGTTTTTCAGTTGTTTATATGTGTTTTGTAATTAAAGTTACTTAAAAGGATAGAGCGTATAATATTAATATCGTTGCCCATTGTTGGTCAACAGGCGGTAGAAATGTAACGTAGTCGCCTCAAAAAATGATAGGCAAAAATAAATTCATGTATGTTGTGGAGATTTAAAATATAATTTGTTTTGTATTAATTAAATTTTTTGTTACATAAATCTTCATTATGTTCACTGTCAATCTAGCATTACAATGCTCGTTAAAAATACTGATTTAATTTTCATTTGTAATGCCTTTCCAGAATATAACTACATATTAGCCGGGTATACAGATGGATTGGGGAAAATTGTTCTTCATTGGATGGATGAAACATATACGTTTACTGACAAAGAACGATTTCTGCTCGAAACAACCCCTCCAGATGTGCCAAAAATAATTACGGACAAATATGTTATATTCATCGACAAGCTAAAGCCAGGAACATTATATAAATTCATGTTGTACTTAAGGGACGAAAGTGGTATTCTCAAAAAGCCTTCAGCTGACGCTTCCATACAAACACTTCCCCAAGGTAATAAGCTTGCCTTCTATCAAAAGCAGTTTGAAATAAAAAAAGTATTTTTGAATTTGCAAATACTCTTTATCCCTGGAAACAAGAAACATTAAATTAATTGTATTAATATTCATAGTTTCTTTGGAAAATGGATAATATGGTGGATTAAATGACATGCTGTTTGCTAAATATTTTTTACCATTTATAAAAAACAACACAATTCCTAAGTGCAAAGCTCAAGTTTAAATTTTTTTAACTACTCAAATGTTAGCCAAAACTAAAGAATTAAAACAAACGCTTTTTCGTCTTCCTGTTTTTCGTGACAAATGTATATTTTATAATGATATTTTGAGTTTATAAAATGTTATCGGAAATTGTTTTAAGTTTAAAACCTAGATAACCTGTTACACATCAGGCCACAATAATTAGTTAATAAACTTTTACGGACGGTGAGTCCTTCATATTAGAGAAAAACCGAAAGTTAACTTACTACAAATAATCAGTGATATGTTTATTTAGATGATAACAACCCGACCGACCTTACCGCAATAGTTGTTAGCCCCAACCGCATGGACTTGGAGTGGAAGGCAGCACCAAATGCAAACTTTGAAATTCTTACGTACACAGTTTCGATGCACATCACATCCCTGAAATATCTTATACTACAACCGGGAACGAGATATGCCATCCTGAAATCTTCTTCCAATGTCGCGTTACACCTTTTCAGTGCACGCAACGAAAGCCGATGGCACTTACTATCCGCGTGCGCCTAAAGTAGGACAAATCACGTGGAGTGAATGTAATACAAATTTCTGCACTTAACCCCTCTGTTAATTCGATGATCGAACGCAGAATCTTATCATGCTAAAATATTACTCAAAATAATTTAACTTTGCATAGTATGGGTCAGAACGGTTCACCTGCCATTGGTTAATGAGTATTTAGAAATCAGTAAATAACTTCAATGATTTCGTTACATTTTGATAGTATAAGAATTTACAGGCTTCGTGTTGTTGGTGTTCTGCATAAAAGAGCACGCACAAAAGTAAGTTCTTGAGTAACTCAATACCGAGCAAATGCGGGCTAAGAAGTATTTCCTGTCACAACATATTTCTTTTTCAAATAACAAAAATATAAGCATTTGAAATCGAATAACTGTAGAAATATAAAGTGATGGGATAAAGAAGACTCAAACATTACCTAAATGCGCAAAATCGACTAGGAAAAATGAAAAACAACTCAACACATAATATGTGATATTTTGAAAAGGCTTTCATGATTTGGCCTTCAGAAAAAAATTCGACTTTGCAGATTAAATATGTTTTAAACGTTGATCCTTACATGATCTTTATATATCTTCAACGGTGTGTAGACACGTATAACCCAAGCGATGTTACTGTGACACCCATCAGTTCGACAAGCATACGTCTAAGGTGGACGGCAGCTGTTAAGTCATACCGCACACCCACACTTTACAAAGTACTTACAAACTCAGATAAAAAGAACGCACAAGAAACGGAGGACACGACGATTGATATTCAAAACCTGTCACCTTCAATGGAGTACATCTTCACAGTGCATGCAACGCTGGACAATGACTTATTGATTATGCCTGGAACTAAAGTTAAGACGTGGATGCTTGACAAAGGTTATGATAATGTGATTGTGTATGCAAAAATACGTTTATTTTTATGTTTCATACTGACTTTACTTAACATAAAGTGTTTAATAATTATTTAGCAAATCTGTAAGTAAAGCTTATGTGTCAAGAGGCCAAGCCTGTTCTTTCTCTCAAAAATGGCCCGCAATTAAACCTGTAAAGCTGCAATTTAGAACTTAATTAAAAGAATAACTAACATGAAAAATGATGTAAGAAAAACGTTAACTTGTGAAAGTTAAGTGGTTGTTCCTACGGCTACAATACAATCCAGCAACGTTTGCTTGAACACAAAATTCGAATATATTGTGAATGCAGCAGCCTGTGTGCAATAAATCTTCATGATTTGGTTTAAAGAAAGAAATTTGCCTTTGCAGATTATAAGATGGTTTTCAACGTTGATACGTACATGATCTATTTATATATTCACACGGTGTGTAGACACATATAACCCAAGCGATGTTACGGCGACACCCATCAGTCCGACAAGCATACGTCTAAGATGGACGGCAGCTGTTGAGTCATACCGCACACCCACACTTTACAAAGTAATTACAAACTCAGATAAAAAGAACGCACAAGAAACGGAGGACACGACGATTGATATTCAAAACCTGTCACCTTCAATTGAGTACATCTTCACAGTGCATGCAACGCTGGACAATGACTTATTGATTATGCCTGGAACTAAAGTTAAGACGTGGATGCTTGACAAAGGTTATGATAATGTGATTGTGTATGCAAAAATACGTTTATTTTTATGTTTCATACTGACTTTACTTAACATAAAGTGTTTAATAATTATTTAGCATATAAATCTGTAAGTAAAGCTTATGTGTCAAGAGGCCAAGCCTGTTCTTTCTTTCAAAAATGGCCCGCAATTAAACCTGTAAAGCTGCAATTTAGAACTTAATTAAAAGAATAACTAACATGAAAAATGATGTAAGAAAAACGTTAACTTGTGAAAGTTAAGTGGTTGTTCCTACGGCTACAATACAATCCAGCAACGTTTGCTTGAACACAAAATTCGAATATATTGTGAATGCAGCAGCCTGTGTGCAATAAATCTTCATGATTTGGTTTAAAGAAAGAAATTTGCCTTTGCAGATTATAAGATGTTTTCAACGTTGATACGTACATGATCTATTTATATATTCACACGGTGTATAGACACATATAACCCAAGCGATGTTACGGCGACACCCATCAGTCCGACAAGCATACGTCTAAGATGGACGGCAGCTGTTGAGTCATACCGCACACCCACACTTTACAAAGTAGTTACAAAGTCAGATAAAAAAAACGCACAAGAAACGGAGGACACGACGATTGATATTCCAACCCTTCACCTTCAATGGAGTACATCTTCAAAGGGCATGCGACGATGGACAATGACTTATTGATTAGGCCTGGAGCCTAAGTGAAGACAAGGACGCTTGACAAAGGTGATGATATTGTCATTTTGCATTCAAACATACGTTTTTTGGATGTTTAGTACTGCCTTTGCCAAAAAGAATATTTGCAGTAATTATGTAGCTTGAGAGTTCGTAAATTCTGTTAATTGGTCAAAAAGCCAAGCCTATTATTCCACTCGGAAATGGACCACAACTGAACGTGTGAAGTTTCAGTTCATAACTGGAATAAAGAAATAACTAACATTAAAATTGATGAAAGATAAGCTTAAACTGTTTAAAGTTTTGTCGCCGTTCTTAAGGCTACATATCATTCCAGTAACGTTTGCTTAAACGACAATTCAAAATGTTATTTAAAATGCAACAGCCTGTGTGCAATGGATTTTCATGATTTGGACTACTTGTGTTTGAAATTAGATCGTACGCGTATTGTTAAGAAAATAAAATAAATTTCTTTAAAGTAATTACTTTTTATGCGAAATCATGTTAACATTAAATAGAAATGTTTTATCCTCTTCATTTTATTGGTTAAAGTGTAAAGATAAATTTTAAAATGTGTAACCTTATATTTAATTTTATTTAGCAAATCCATAGCCATTACATTTAAAAACTTTGTATTCACAGCATTATTGACATTTATTTGATTCTGTTTTTGTAATTTACTACAATAGTTATATGAAAAAAGAGATAAATTAGGTTTATCTACCTTCCATTTCAGGAGGTGTATTGATTCATCTTTAACCTGAATGGCTCAATATTAAATTGTTGGTCTCATGTTCAAACCACGTATTTATAATGCAACATTAAGAAGACCATTTGTTTGGTCATATTCCCGCAAGCTTTTATTGTTCCACTATGAATTTTGGTGGTGCGTATTCGTTCATCCAGCAACCCATCAGCTCTTTTTCATCACAAAGTCGTTAATACTGACCATCTTAAAAATCAAGTGAACCAAAGAAGCTCGCATGTACGCCATGACAGCCCACCTTAACAAATTACCGTCCAAAATCTAAATCTGGAAATAAAGGACTGATATTTAAACCCAATTGATATTCATCGTGTATAATTTTTTATAACGCTTATAAGAAAAAGGCTTAGTAAGGCTTATTAAGACAACTCCTTTCGTAGAGCATTCATTAAATTCAATTAGCTTTCAACAATAAATAAACAGCCATTAAAGACCTCAGGAAAGATGAACAAATTATCCTTCTGATCAATACACGAATCGCTCGAAAATGACACTTACGGAGTATTTTCTGGCCAGATTTTATGGCCTGCAGAGGTTTTATAAAAATACGTTTTAATGAGACCACTCGCTTTCTAAACACATTTTTTAAATACATAATTTACAAATCAGATTTTATTAAGTCGAGAAAAAGTCTTAATCGATCCTACTGCTTAGTTTTTATTTATCATTCATGTCCATTCAACCTGTGATACCAGACTATTTGAGCGAAGTAAATCCTTGTCTCACTTTCATGTGACTCACCCATGTCCACTTAGCTTTCGTTCAAAATTTAGCATCGCCTTGGACTGTTGAACATTTCTGTTAAAGTTTAAATGACACTAAGATAATCTTTTTCATTGCAACTTTGAAGTGAAATCCTTTACTCACGACCGAGAAGTCATTTATCACTTAAACGCCTTTATTGCTTACATCAAATATATTTAAAATGCTGATAGCTGTAATTGTATTTCAAAAAGAATGTCTTATAAGCTTCTTATCTTGTCAGTCAAGAACCACCTATTCAACTGATTTTTTGTGATGCTAGAAGGTGCTGTTCTTCGAAGGCTTATTGTTTTAATACAATGTGGTTTTTATTTGTGAACGATACGTACCCACGTGTAAACGATGCATAATCTGTCAATATTGCTTTAGTTTTACTAATTTTAGCTGCGAAGTAATCCTATCCATTTAAAATGGTCCTTCGGTTTTATCCCCGCTTAACGTTACCTTCGCATGGAAGATGCATGTTTATTTGCTCAAATGATAAAAATATTTTCTCGAAAATTCTTCTCATTTACTTTACTATTGAATATGTTTATTTACTCCCGTCATTTGATTTGATAACAAATTCTCATTTTATGTTCAGCTTATTAAAAATTGTAATGTAAGTGTTCCTTAAAGCATACTATTCATTGTGTAAAATAAATTACAATTTAATAAATGAACACATTCAAAGGCATGTGAATTACCTTTGGGAAGTTCCTGACTTCTTCTGAACGAAACAGGTATCTCAAGGTTTTTCATTTATGAAGAAAACTGTAAAAATAGTATGATTTTTGCGGGGACCAGTTTTTAGTATTACGAACTGTGGGCTTGTTTTTCCCAGCGCCCCGTCCACTAGCATAATGCGGACTTTTCAATTGTTGAGCAAAGATGAGATTCCAAAAACGTTTTCGGCATTAATTATTGCATTATGTGTTCTCAGTTTTTGAGGTAATTTTCCTTCTGGCGCACAAAAATGGTTGCACGCCACGTGCTCGAGAATGATGGGGTAATTCACAAAGGATAACACCTACATAAATCACGTCAAACTTATACATCCCTTAGATTTGTCTCAATTGTTGCATGTTTTAACTGATTTTTACAATACTTAT